>JARJEC010005180.1:0-11252 GCA_030264575.1 Tachinus sp. AB-2021 | reverse complement strand
TCTAAGCTGCTAAATTATAAGCTACTGTATTATTATCAGATTGCTATCTACATTTTTAGAAATGAAAATAAAGCCATAATTTATATTTACCGTTTTTAATTTTATTGAATATACTAGATTTCATATCAACAGTTTTAATCTTATCTGCAAAATAGAGCTTATTTTTTATTATTGTTTGTTGGCAATATTATTTAAAACGAGTTTCTCGTAACGTGTCCCAAATCAATGAAAAGTATTGAGAATTTTTCAAATCAATACTAAAACCAAAAATTTATTGAATAAATACAAATTTTGAGTAAAAATGTGGTAAAATGTTAAAAATCGTTACGAATATTGTGAAACTTTTGTGAATTGTTTCCAAAATATAGTAAATTGTTTCAGAAATGCAAAAATTAAATGCCGATTTTTTAACTTTCACATATTTGGTAAATTAAGATTTTTTAAGTAATACTTCTTTGTGGCGTTATTTTTGAAGGCCGCGTCACACGAACGTAACGTTATATGACGCTCTTGAGAGACAGACAAACACACACGCACAGAGAGAGATTGAGAGAGAGAGAGCGAGAGAGAGAGAGAGAGAGAGAGAGAGAGAGAGAGAGAGAGAGAGAGAGAGATGTAAAATTGACTAGTGGAATTGGAATTGGTGGTAGGTTGAGAGTTCTATGTTGAGGGTCGTGAGCTGTTGACGTGCATTGTGGGTAGGTGGTTGCAGGATATGTCGTAACTCATGGATCAGGGGCAGATGGTTACTGGTCGGGAGTTGCGGAACATGAGTAGGGGTTGCAATCCTGGGCAAGTTTTATAATTCCGGGTTTTTGGTATTAAATATATTTCATTTAGGGAAATTATATATTATTACTTATAGGACAACCAACTTGTTGCAAGTATAAACAATTACCTATAATACGGGAGAGGTCCAAAAAGTGCTAAGAGACAAAACCAGCTCTTGTTTTGTCTGAGCATACTTTAGACTTTTTTTGTGTTATGCGTCATTTTCTATCATTGCGTGAAAACACCTTTTACAGGCCACGCTAATTTGGTTGTACTGTATACTTAGTGGCGGAAGATAAATTAAGAAGGGTTTTTGCAGTAGCGGCGAGTGAACAGAAACCTGCTCAGTATTGCACTGTGAGATTGACGGACACGAGCGAGGTGTAATGTTTAGGAAGGTAAAATAACATGGTGTCGTAGAGCGAGCTCAAGTCCTCCTTGAACGAGGCCACTAACCTATAGAGAGTGCCAGGCCCGTAGGATAGCCGCCGCACATCGCAGTGTTTTATAGAGTCAGGTTGCTCGACAGTACAGCTTTAAGCAGGAGGTAAACTCCATCTAAGTCAAAATAACACCACTAGATCGAAAGCAAACCAATACCAACAGGTAAAGTTGAAAAAAACTAATGAGAGAGTTCAAAAGTACGTGCAACCGTTCAGGGGTAAATCTGAGAAAACCGAGAATGAAACGGGTGATTCATTGCGTCTCCAAACTGCCCGGTGGACGACGACGTTCGATTCTATGAGGTCGTTAGCGCAGCAGGCCGAAAAACTGATATTTTTTTTCAAAAGAAGTTGATTATTTCAATTTTGTTATAATCCCGAAAACCCCGCGAATCAGATTTGTAAAGAGATCAAAATACAGCAGGTATCCCGGAATTGCATTCCCTAGACATGAGTCGTAAATTGCGAGTCGTGGGTTATGGATCGTGGAATGCGGGTTATGTGGGTTGCTTTTCGAAGGTCGTGGGTTGCATTTATTAATTTTTAATGTGAGTGATTAAGTAATAAAAGGTTTTTTAAAATAATTTTTAAAATTTGCTATCGATTGGTTATCATTAGAAGTACCTGATAGCAACTATCAGGAAAAAAGTACACATTTTCTTAAAAATCACGAATTGTCAAGAAATAATGTAAAATACTGCAATGTATTTAGGAAAACGTTTCAGAATATATCAAAAAGTGAAATTTCCCAAATTTTACTAATTTTTACGAAGTAGATGCTGCGAAAATATCAGGAAATGTTGTAAAAAGTTGAAAAATGATTTATCATGCTTTCAACGCGTCAAAAATGTTTCTAACCACATCAAAATATTGAGAAATGCTTGCAAAATTTTGTAAGAAGTCGAAAAATGTTTTAAGTGGTTTTAAAAAATTTAAAAGCGCAGCAAAATATTGAAAAATGTAATCGGCTGCTGTCAAAAATGACTCAGTTTTATACAAAGTTTTGGCAATTTCAACGAAAAGTAGCAAAATATTGAGAACTGTTTAGATGCATGCTTCAAAACATCGAGAAATAAGACAAAATGCTGAATGGCCCGCCGTTTTAATTAACTTCCAAATGTTGTAAGGTCAGAAATCTAGCATGAAGTTTTGAGGTTGAAATTTTTGTTCTGCATCCTAGCGCTTCCATTTTGGGTAGTTTGAAGGATTCTATTGCCAAAACACAAGTTTTTAAAAATCTTAAATTTGCTGCAATCGTTTGACAAGAGTCCTTGCACTGCAGATCTGATGCTCCTATTGTGTATCACTCATTTGTTACACCTTTTGCAGTTCTATTTCTTATATGAAGTCTAGGAGCTTTTGCCAAGCGATTGTTTTCAGTTCTTCTTGGGTTAGCATAAGCTTGATAAAGTGAACTGTGCGCTGCAGTTTGCTTCAAGTCTCTTCGTAATCCAATCTCTTCGTACCCAATCTATACATGTGCTTTTTGAAACCACAATCTCCGGTAATCAGTTCTATTAGCCTTTGCAGTTTGATTTTACTCACATACGATATCTTCTTTTGAATATTGTGTATTTGAATAATCCTGTGCAAGTTTTTCCAACTTTTCCACATGTTGTTGTGTTCCGCTGCAAGTTTGCTTATTTCTTTTCCTGTTTAATGTGGGACTATGAAAGCAAGTCAAAGGAAATGTCCTAGTCAAAAAGTGAGCAACTTGGACATTTTTTTAGGGTTTTATTCCTTGATCTGTTGGTGTCCAGACCAGGCGTACTCTGTTTTTTGCTTCCAGATTAGACACTATCGATAGTTTCTAGTTTTATCCCACTTCAAACAAAGAAAAAAATATTTTCTCAAAATATCTATAGTTGAAGAAATGGCACAAAATTTTGTTGCTAAAGTAATTATAAAGAAATTTGTTTTGAAAAGTTTGAGAAATGTTTGCAAAGTGTTGTAAAAAGTAAGAAAAATGTTTTGAACGTGCTGTAAAATTGTTGAAAAATGTAATTTACCTACTGTAAATGTTGAAAACTGCACTCGAATTGCTACAATATTTCGAACATTGAAATGTTTAAATAGCAGCAAAAATGTTTGTAAAATGTTGTACAATGTTGATAAATGTCTTTGGAATACTGTAATAATTGTTTACGTTATAAGTCCGGCAAATGAGGTTTTACAGTAACGAGTGAGATGTTTCTGGACTAGGCGACGAAGTAGCCGAGAATTTCGAAACGAGTACTGTGGAAAATCAACAAATTCGTTTGAATAAACTCAAAAAAAATTACAATATTTAGTTGGCACATTTATATTATTTTAGGTCAAGTTCAATGTCAATGTTATTTTTATAATTGAATATCATGTTTTCTTTCATTTCATTTTTCACGGAGATTACCGAAAAATAAAATGTAACTAATACTCTTATCGTAACGGCGATTAATAATCTAGATAATTAACAAGCTAATTGTGTGTTGATTAAATGTTGTTTGTATAAATTATGTAAAAATTGTAGTTGGTAAAGTATTTTAATACTGTAAAGTTTCATTTTCTGGGCTGAAATGAGTCCGGGAAATCAAAGAATGTGACACAGGATGAAATAAAATGTATGTAATGAACATGCCGTGAAATTACTTAAATATTGACAATCTTTTTATAATTAAAAAAAAAGAGAGCAGCTATTTAATTAAAAAAATTAAAATATTTATAGATATATAGCAAGAATTTTGATAAAAAAGTTTGCAAAGTGAAATATTATTGAATGTCAGAAAATATTAATTAAACTTGAAAAGTGTCAACAAATTTTGCAAAATATTGAAAGATGTTTGCTATTATAAAACTATTGCTATACGTTTTGAAGGGCTGAAAAGGGTTTGTTTAAAAATGACTATTGTGTGAAGTAGTCCTTACGTTATTAATTCTGATCAACCATTTTTAATTTTCAGTTTTTGAAATACTTTAAAAAGTCTATAAATGTTTCTTTTTGTTTTATTAACAAAAGGTAATAATTTAAATATTTCCAAAAAAATCATTTTAATAATTATGACCTGCATTTACTTCAAAAGGTGCGGTCACCCAGCGGCACAAAAATAAACGTTTAATACCTTTAACGTAGAAAGTGATTTATAAATTCAATACTTTTTCTTCTTACTAATTTAACATTTTCTACATATATCCCTCGCTTATCTTATTCACTACGATGACTCACCAACGTAAATACCTTCAACCGCAAATTCTTGTAATCCATATGAAAGACGGAGACCCGTTCTGAGCATATAATTTGTGTTGTGTTACACATCTGGGGCGAGTTGAATGTTAGGTACCTCCGTTGCGGTTGAATGGACTTACAGATCGACATTATTTCAATTGTTGATGATAATATTTGTTCATTAAAAATAGGACATCTAAGACTTTCACATGTAGACAAACGCATTCTTCAGGTCAATTTAACAAAAAAAATCGATCGTGATTTTATCGACAGGTTGTTTGCTTTAATTGAAATTTATTCGAATAGGAATAACAATAGCGAATTAAAATAGTAATTGGTTTTGAGATAAATAAGAAATGGACTGAAAATATTCATAAATGTATTAGTCATTTTTGAATTAACGGTTTTGATTAATGGGATAGTTTTACTACTTATGTCGATGTTTATACATTTAAATATTAATTTAATGGTAATTAATATTTTTGTTGATTTCGAAAATTTTATTTTACTTCAAATTAAATTTTGCATTTAATTATAGAAACTATATATCGTGCTTATAATTAACTTGTAATTAAGATTAATTGTGATTTTTAAGCAATTAAACATGTTTACAGCAATATTTATAAGACATTTCCAAAGTGAAAAATACATTTTTTTAATAGAATTAATATTGTTATTATAACAAAAGGAACAATTTTATTTTAGTTAGCTTTCGGAGTTTTTATATAAATTTGTATTACATTGTTTCTATAAATTTGAATTGTTCGGCTTGGTTTTATTTTAACAAGTAATTTGGAATCATGGTAAAAATTACTCCAATGTATCGTTAAAACTACATTTTGTTGACATGTATGTATCAAAATTTAATGCTTTTTGTTGTAAAAGGAATAAGTATATCACTACGCTTTCTATAGTTAAAATATAGTTCCTATTTGAAGTGATTCGTATACTGGCATTTCTAAGAATAAGTAGGTGACAGGTGCAACAGCGATACATAATAGCTTATTAATGCTAATATTTGCTAAATAAGTGGTAGCAATTGATTTACTTTATTTCAGGAAAGCTTTGAACTCAATGATATTCTGCTTATATCTGAAACTGTTTATGGCCAATAAGAAGAATGTCGTTCTTAAAAATACGTCTTTAATTTTATATATAAAATTGCAATTTAATTTGCAAATCATTATGAACATAAAAAAACCTATTAATTATTTTTTTAAATATTTTGGCACGATCAACATTTAATGTCTCATTTAATTCTTTTAATTACTCCCATGGAAAGTAGAATTAATTAAGAGAAATTTATGTATTATCAAAATCAATCTCAATCGATTAATTAAATAATTGAGGGTTATGCGAATTTCTTAAATAAAAAAAAACACAATGCCAAAATTAATCATTCTTTGTAAAGGTGGATTTCTTAATAAATCAGAGCAGATTGAAATTTCTCCACTATCGCTCTCGGAACTTACATCAAAGCAATTTTCACTTTCATATAAATGCAGATAAAAGCGTTTAAAATTGAGAAAAGCAGATCGTGATTTTATTGCACTATAAAAATACTCTATTTCCATGATTGTTTCCATAAAATATGATTTGTCTGATAACTAATAATTGATGTTTTTCTGAGAAATTCGAAAATGAACTAATTTTTGGGATTATAATTAGAGAACTGAAACTATGTGCAAAAAATATTAAATTTAAATGTATCCAAAATATTTGCCACATAATTACTTTCTAGTAGTTTCAAATTTCTGTACATTTTCAAATTTTTTAAAATACATATAAATTTTTTTTTTAATTAACTAAATGTTTTTAGCTTTAACTTGAACAGTATTGAGTAATTAAATTTTTTTTATATTTAAACCACCCTAATCGATATATTCGTAATAACGAGAGAAAGGTTTAAAATCCATCATTTTTAAGATACAATAGAACGGCGAGTAATCACTATGGTGTTAATTTCTTGTCGGAATTGTTATTTTTGTAATCCACTCACCCGCCCAGCTATTGTATAATCAAGGCATTAGATATTTGTTTCAGCTACCATTTTAATAACAAAAGTGAGGTTTCTTTTCCAATAACTTGATAACCCAAGGTAGGTCATTAAAGTGTTAACTATTGGTCCAAAATCTTTATTTTTGTAACATAACTATGGTGTAATCAAGAGGTTATATATACTTCTAACCTAAGATTCTTACAATTTTAATAACAAAAAAGTTTAATATCCAATAATTTAATAATCCAATGGCTATTTAAGTGGGTAGGTCATTATAGCATTAAGTGTGCATTAAGATCACCATCACTATCAGGAGCTAGTGCTTTTTGTTTTGAACTTATTTTTTCAGTTACGTTATATTAGATTACTCTAATAATGATACTAATTAAATAATTAGAAGTCTGGCAAAAAATCAGGTTTTATTTGAGAAGAATCTTGAACTTATTTTGCTAGTTATACATTTTTTGATTTATTAAGTATATTACAAAAGTTACAAAGAAATGAAATCTACTTTATTTCTGATGGGGAAAATATGCCTGGCTGAAGTACATATACTTTAATACAAGAATAAGAACAAAGTTTCTTCTTCACGTATTACCCATTTTCAAGTACATTGCGCATAGAATGATAAAATTGATGGGTTTTGTTAGGTTAAGTTAAGTTGGGTTATGTTAGGTTATGCTGACAAAGTTCATGCCAAAAGAGTATATGAGAGGTCAAGAGTAGATGCTCAAGATACTGGTATGGCCACTAAGTTGGGTTATATTAGGTTATGTGCTGACAAAGCTCATGCCAAACATTGGTGGTCCTAAATAAGACAAAAAAGAGTAGATGAGAGATGAAGAGTAGATGCTGTAGATACTCTTAAGGCTACTTTCCTTTGCGCCCTTGCCAGGATGTCTCTGTACTTCGCGAACTTCGTTCAGTCGTTATCGAAGCAACTACGAAGCTCCGGTATAGAACGAGATATCCTGGCAAGGACAAGGACAAGGATAGTGTGTAGGGATAGTTC
The DNA here is from genome assembly GCA_030264575.1 of Tachinus sp. AB-2021. Lineage (NCBI taxonomy): Eukaryota > Metazoa > Arthropoda > Insecta > Coleoptera > Staphylinidae > Tachinus > Tachinus sp. AB-2021. The sequence continues at coordinate 3,828 of JARJEC010005180.1, read as the reverse complement.
TGCATCTACTGGCACAAGGAAGAACGCACGGCAATACCACCAGCTATCAAAAAGAAATGGAGAGCGTGTTTGAAACCGAAATTACGCTAGAAAATTTAATCGGCCTGATGATACAGAGTGACACAAGATGTATAGCACAACATCTCTCGAACGCGGAGAGATATAAAATAATAGACTGGAGATTTTATTGGGTGCGAGTGCCACACTGCCATGGGACTGCAGCTGTGGGACTAGCACCCAAGCATTTTCCCTTTTCACAAAAATGTTAGGTTAAGTTAGGGCTACATTCGTTGACAAAAAAACCTGAATAACTTATAATCTTAAATATTACAACGAATTTTGGTCGCATTTCGACTATTACACAACCACTAGTCAATAAATCCGCTCATTGTAAAATGTGTGTAACTATCGGAAGTCTAGTATCTGAGAGTAAACACTCTCTGACAGCAATCTCCGATAGTGTTTTAGATATGGATAAACCAGGCATTAGTCAAGTCTGGCAAACCAATGTTGATTTCATATAATAACCAGAATTTAAACATTTTTCAATTTTTAGCTTGCCACACATTTTTTATGTTCACACTTTTAGTGTAAATATATGGAACGAATTTGTACTTTCTGAGGCTTTTTCTGAACCTATTGAAAATCTCCCCCAACCCCTTTACGATTTTTTGCTTATAACCACTAGTTGAACATGGATAGAATTAATTAAACATATTAATCAATTATTTGGTTCATTTTTGATTTAATGCGATGCGGAAATCACTAAGCTGCACTAATAATCTCTTATGAAGAGTGAAACAATTGTAAGAATTTGATTGTAACGGTGTGGATTTGGATAATTGATTATAAACGTTTAACTTAATCATTTTGATTCTATGCCCAGATAGGCGTTGTGATACTAGTTGACTGTAAATTTTATTGGTTGTTCTAGACGGTTAGTCTATCTTCCTTTATCGTTTACAAGAAGGGTACTTAATCACTCACTTTGACTTTAGAATTATCCATGTTTGCTAACTGAGCAAATAATACTAAAACAATTTACTAGCTCCTGACTATTAAAGAAACGAGGAATTGCTAGAGTCTAACGGCTCTCGAAACAAATCAGAACAGCAGAAAGGAAGAATCGCACGTTTATCAACGTAGCCTTCTGAAAGAATCGTACCTACCCGACTCCTTTTAGGCTGATGAAGTTAATACTACAAATTATTTTTCTAACAGTTTGCTTACAAAAATTTTGGTAGGTTGGACGATGTACGAGATCGGCAAGATTCCAGACATCTTTGATCTAAAGATGTTTGGCAGCAAGGTCACCTTGACACAGGAGTCCTGGGAATGGGAATTTTGACTCACGTGGGCAAGGGGGATATTTTTGGAATATGCCAGGAGTCCAAGGCTTAGTTTTCTTATTTTCTATCCTGACATTTGAAAAACTGTAGTTACTATCACGAATAAATTATTTTTACCATTGCCTACCTTATCAGGCCACCAGAAAAATGTATTATTCTGATTTCACGAGATGTAAAATAGAGGAAAAATTTTTATTTGACAAACTATGTTCCAACTTCCCCGTAATTCGAAGATTTGACACAAAACCCGAATTTTTTAGAAAGCTTTAAAGCAGTCCTGTAGAAATATGAACCAGAATCAAATTTGACCAATTCCGATTAAAGCCTTCTTCAGAGATACGATGAGAGATTTCAATTCAAGAAACAATGAAAAAAAATTAAATGTAAATATTATTTTTGGACAGAGGATTACAATTTTTTAAATAATTAACCCAAAAATTTTGACAATAATATCTCGCCCGACTATTTTTTTATCAATGGATTTTATATTAAATCAACCGAGTGGGTGGGTTTCTTATATTTTTACAATATTTAAATTACAGCTTCAATAGTTTTTATAATGTCCCAGCTACCTACAATATTTTGTTATCAATTTTTTTTGTTAAAACAGACTTGTTGGTGGGTAGCCACTTAAAAAATCAATATTACTGGTTCAACATTTTTTATCAATTTTTAAGTTAATGACCCAATAGTTTTGGCCACAATTATGTGGTGGATAAGTTAAAATTATTAGGTCAATAAATGGTAAAAAATGTTTATGTATTAGAAATAGATTTATATGAAATAGCAAAATCACTAAATAGAAATTATCGATACATAAAAAATTAAAAAATTTATTGACAAAATAGTTCATCATCATCAAATTAACATGATTATTTTGTTATCAGCGGATTTTAAATAAACAGCCGGGAGGATGGGATGGGTTATTCAAATCAAAATCATTGGCCCAATATTTTGTTTAATGAAAATTGAAAAAAAAACGATTAAAAAACATTATCTCGAAATTTTGGAAAATTAATGAATGCATTCTGAAACATTTTTATTTCATGATTATTAAGATGCATGCCTCGATAATCCAATTCAATTAAAACATTTTTATTTCATGATTATTAAGATTCACGCTTCAATAATCCAATTCAATAAAACATGCTCAATCTGGATTAGAGAATTATATTGATAGGAGAGGTCTCTTTTATAAAGTTCTAAAATTTAGAAATAAATATCTTTTTATTATTAATTAATATTTAATGTTATATTTTTATTAATGCAAATAATAAAATTGATAATAATCTGGTAAGATAATGCAAGTTTTTGTACATTTTTAAAATTTTTTTTTGAAAATCTTATATAATTTTTAACATTTCCAGATGTTTTAAGAAGTTATTTTTTCAATAAATAAAACAACTTTTTATATATCTTATCACGAAACTAGTCTGGTTTAATAAATATTGATATAAATATAATAAACATATGAATAAATATAATATATATATAAAAAAGTTGTTTTATTTATTAAAATGCAATATCGCATACTAAAGGCGACTACCAATCAATTTTTATGTTTTCAAATATGGAAATTAAAAACAGTTTGCTAAAAATATTTTGATGCATCAAGAAAAGCAATTGGATTTTTCTAATATCTTCAATACAAAAGTAAGCAAAAATTGTAAAATCAATCATGAGGTTTGATTATTGAAAAATTTGTTTTTATTTTGCGAATAAACATTGTGATAAAGAAATATAAAATGAAAACGTAAACTGGTTATCAGGTTTGGATTAGAAGTATGAATATTTATAAAATAATACATTTAAATAAATACTGCCAGCAAAATATTAAAATCAGACAGTTTCATAACATAAAACGGTTGGATTTTAATATTTAAAGCTAAATATTACATATAAATTTATACTGAACATTTAATTAAGTTAATGGCAAATTTATGTACGTAAAGGCGGACTTCAGGGTTTTAATCACTTCCAATTTTGGAAAGTAATGTGCTATGCATCAAAATCATCTTATTTTCCGAGCTGAGCCGAAAAATTAAGTTTAAATATAAACGCATTCAAAATTATTATTGTCAAATTTGAATATTCAGTCATACATATGTAAATATATAGTTAATTTCATCATTATTTTCTGGGTTCAAATTACAAATACTTTTATAAGTAATTATATAAAAGAAAATAATAAATATCATTAAAAATATTTTAGCAAAGCAATTAAAATTAACGCAAATTAATAAACAAAGCAATAGCTTCTAAAATAATATATTATCGTGTAATATAAACGGATATATTATATTTAAGGTTAAACACACATTGCCAAAAAACAGTTTATTTTGTCATCCAATTATCACGTACCGCCGAATTTTCACAGTTGATTAAGGCCGTGTTAATACACCAGGAAATGAGTAACTACTCACTTGTTTCCTTTTCACAGTCCCGTAATATATTTTTTATATCAACAAAATTTCTGTAT
>JARJEC010005171.1:0-10818 GCA_030264575.1 Tachinus sp. AB-2021 | reverse complement strand
TGGGCGAACGAGCCTCGAAGCGGTGAGTGCCCCAATTAGACGAGTGATCAAACCACTCAAACACACTCATGTGTACTAAACCTGATTTTTTTTCATTTTAGTAATTTCATTAAAACTATAGATAAATTACAATATATTATTGTTAGTCTCAAATTGTATAATTTGTTTTTAATAAACCGTACGCTAATTAATTTTAAGAAAATAAATAAACAACATTTAGATTTCTGAGACAGCAAATCGAGCATTGCATTTTATGCATCTTCTATAGATTTTAACTAACAATACATATAAAGTTGAATCGCTAAATGTTTTGGGAATATCACGATGTTGTGTTAGTATTGGATTTATTATACTGCGTTATAGTAGCTTATGTACCTAAGTAACAATTTGAAATTTGAATAAACATAACATCAACACAGCAGAGAGTCTGTAGGCAACCAACACTTCAAAATGGATTTATTTATAATATTAAATTATACTAAAATTTTATATATATATATATATATATATATATATATATATATAAATAATGCTTGAAATGAATTAACTTTTATTCATAGCATCACAAATTATTCTAGGATCTAGGATTATATTCAAAACATTAAAAATCACACTAATTTAACAATGAATTTGTCAAAGTCAGTTTTTATTGCATGATAATTGGATTCATGTTGGTATTCATTTTTTTAATCACTTGTAATTAAAACAATTTTCGAGATGAAAAATGATAACATTTGCTCACTCACCCATGCGGTTATTTTATATTACCAAATTTCACTGTTTTTAAGTATTTAAATCAATCAATTTCAAATAATTCCGACTGACATTTCGAGTTTTTCTTAATTAAATCACAGAATAATCAAAAAACGGTAATAAATACCAAATGAATATAATTCATTATATTCTTATATTATATGCTATGCTAGATACCTCTAATATTGATAGAAAAAGTAATACTTAATGCAAGAACTGTTCAAAATCTATTTCCACAAGCTGTTCACATGTGGCGTGCAGAAATTATAGGTATTTATTATTCAAATATTTTTTAATTAATTGCTTTATTTGTGTATATTAATTAATGTTAATGCTTAAAAATGTCACTTTGCTTATGTTTTTTAACAACACTCATAAGAAAATGCGTATTTTAATATATTTTTTTAATTGTTTCTATTCTTGTCGAAACTAAAATTTAACGATATCATACTACAGTTTTGAGAAAAAATAACAATATTCGCTAAAATAGAGCTCGGCGCATTTTCATTATTTTGGTGAAAGTGGCTAATCGAGATTGTGACATTTTTTCTCAAGCCATCGAAGGTATTATCAAATATCATTAAAATTTGTTTCTACTAAAAAGTACCTTGACCAAAAACATAAATTTTATGAAAAAATATTAGACTTTAGTAAACAATATAAAAAAAATCTGAAAAAAGAACTTACACTTTTCACTGTTTCCTTGAAAATTTTACATGATTATAAAAATTTAAACTTTAAAATTTGAAATTTTTTAATTTTTATTTTATAGAATTAAAATTTTCTTACAGAAAAAAAGTGTGACGCTAGCATTGTTCAAACGACAAAACTAATACAACAACAAAAATTTACTGAAAAATTTGGAAAGGAGCAGCTAAATGCATGTTTGCATTTTTGCATGTTGCACACTTGAACAACTTTTAATAAAGAATAAATATTTCTGAGAAATACACAATAAAAATGTTTAGTATAGTGCAGACTTTTTGGCACTCATAGGAAGATTTCCGAAGTATTATTAAAACATAAATATGTTGGGTTCTGTTCTAAATATTCACAATGTTCACTTTAATTTAATCAATCGATGGTTTTCAAGAAAAGTAATATAAGTAAAAAACTTGCTTTGTCAGTAATTTAAAAAAAAAATTCTTATTCTTGGCGGATAAAAAACATTAACTTTCTTTCTTAAGTGTTCTTGACAATTCTTGACAATATATTGATACCAAATACTTCACAAAATGAAATAAACACTAACCTATAAATAACATGTTTGATCTTTTTCCTGGGCAACATAATACCCATTTTTGTTCATATATTTTGAAAACCTACGTTATATTTTCAATTACACTAACATGGACTCAATAATACTAAAGGTTAAATAAAATTAGCGCTGCATACTCGAGCTTACCGCTAACTAGAGTAAAATATAAAAGAAACATACACTGCTAGTTTGAAATTTTTCCTGTATGAACGTTTAATAAATCCTAAGAATTTGTAGGACTATGAATTTGACTTTACTGTTTATGTGATACTTGGATGAAAACTAAGAATCCAATGTTACATCCTGAGTCCTGCGGCCGCCCAAATAGCTCACTAGATAGCGAGTTGACTGTTGACTGCTGTTCCAGGAAACCCGAAATCGAATCCAAATAGTCTTTACTTGCAGGATCAACTCTGACGTTAGTGATTAGTCTCAATAGAGGATAGAAATAGATATACGTTAAATAAGTAAGATTTTTATGTGTTTCAAGATCCTTTTGTGTATCACTTTCCAAAATGTTACCGTTAATAGAACAAAAATATATTATTTTTCTGCACCAAGATTTTAAGTTGTATACAGAATTAATTATAATATTAAAGATAAAAAGCACATAGTAGTTTGTCATTTTAGCGTACCAATAGTGTATTGTTTAGTAAAAAAATATACGTCTCATTTTTACACCACTTGAATCTAACCTGGTGTTATTCGATTTTGCTTAAGATAAGTGTCACTTGTCAAAGCGCAATTTTTTATGAACTCCCTTAGGTACAAAATTGAAAATAATGCAGTATTAATCCACATACTATAATTTTCTATTTCAAATGAACTACCATTTTTTTTAGAATAATAAATATAATAAGAAACTTCCTTCATTTGCATTTGGAATTATTTTGCTGGTCGCATGCTTGGCATATGTACTGGCATTTTTTTCTAAAATATTTTGATCTATTTTGTATTTGGCACTATTGAAATAAAAGTTTCAATACATTTTGCAGCACATATTATGATTTGCTAACATAAACCTAATTTGTTCTTATTACAATAACTAAGATTCTCAACAATAAAAATGTTAAATATTTCGTGTTTAATTAAAATTCCATCAAGATTGAGCAAATTTGATTCCATTGTCGCATTAAAAGTTATTGTAATGGCTTAATTGGATATATGTATTTCAATTTGATATGGAATTCTCATGGAATTAGATTACTGTAACTGCGATTTTAAATTTCATTCCTCAATCTTTATTACAATCGGAACCGTTTCACATGTGCAGTTACTCAGCGTGTCAGCATGGCGACATATGCTGGGCTGAAGAAATTATATTCCTTTATTTTGCCATATATTATAGATTTATAAGTTAATTAAAAATAATTTATGATTTGACTTCATTCTCATGATTTATTTGATGCATAGGAAATCATTTTTTATATGCAAATGTCGCTTTTCTCAATTTATTGTTATATTATTTAAATTTCTTTGCATTTTCGAATTTACATATTTTGACCGCGTTTCTCACTATCTATTCTGTATACATAACAATAAATAAGAACAAAGTGGGAGATAACCAATAACCAACCGGTTTGCAGTAGATAGGATGGATTATTAGATCAAAATTAAATTTCGCAAATGTGTTTCATTTGAGTAGAATGAACCGCTTTATGATTTCTATTAATAATTGTTTTCTCAAAGTAATATAAAAGCAATTATTATTAATAAAAATAGTAGCGTATTAACAAGAACAAAATTAATTTTCCTGACATACACAAAAAAATGTAAGTAATAACATACACAAAACATGTAAGCACACTTACACTTTTGTGACAACACAGCACACTGCAGAAGTAAAATTTTTATTATAATTCTTTTGAAAATATATATTAATCGCAAGAATAGAACTAGGAGAACCCCTAGCATCAAAAACAGTCCTCTCAACCGCAGCGGCACGTTTGTAAATGATTAAATGTGTATCAAAATAAATTAATTACTCCGATTTCTTTTCTGACACTGACAAAAATCATTTATTTCGATTTATTTATAATTTGATGTTGCTCTATCTCAATTTCACATCTATCTTCTCTCTTTTGCGTCAGTTTCTTGACTTAAATTAAATAAAAATTCTGAATATTTCGTTTTAAATTTTGTGTTATTTAAAAACAACATTTTCCCAACACGTCTCGACAAATATTTCTTATTTTTAGTTGATATTTTGCACATTCAGCAAGCATGGCAGACAATGCTTGCATTTCCAAAACATTTGTTAATGAATATTGCAGGTATGTAGGTGAAAGAAGTGATAAGTCACAGCATAAAAAATTTATAGAAACAGCTTCTGTGAACTGATTCATAATTTAGAATAGAATGGATTAGATAGGTTTTAAAATATTGAAATATACATAAAATTAATGCATAAAAATGAATAAATGAAAACCAAAAAAATTTTAAAATACATGGCCAAATTTGGTTGTTATTATAAGGTATCTGAGAAACTAAAAATGCTAGAATAATTCAGATAAAAACGTCTATAGAAGTTTATTGGTAGTAAAATCATTTTTCTATCGATTATTGTTTCCAAGGAAAATGTGCCTTTTCGAAATCAGCCGTTTTCTATTTTGGCTCCTATTTAGTTTCTTAAATTATTGAAACAGGACTAACACATCTTATTGATACTTTTTACGTAGAATCCTGTGGCGTAGCCATCATTTTTTCAGAATTTTTTGAGATAGTTGATCAACTTATTTTTCAAATGAAAATGTATCCTGATTTCATCGATATATAGTTTATTAGGTTTGCTATAAACTAGAATGGATAATTACATTTTTTAAGTAATTTAACTAAAATCTATACTAATGTGATTAAACTAATATTTTATAAAACTGATTTGTTTTGTTTATATTAATAACATCGTTTCTTGCGTATCCCTAGCAATTTTTACTATGCAAATAAAGCAAAGTACCCATTTTTATTAAAAATCGAGTTTTTTTTATTTTACTTGGCATAAATAAGTAATAACTATATATCATTGAAATCAAACAATCAAATATCTCAAAAATTTATAGTCGAAGAAAATACTGACTACGACTAAGTTTCCGACATAGGCTATAGAAGGGGTATTCAAACAGTCAATCGCAATCGATCGCAAGAGGTTTTTAAGTCAATCGATTGCCTTTTGCCGTTTTTTAATTTTTGATATTCAATTTATAAAAAGTACACTAAATATTTATGTTTTAACAATTATTTTAACCAAATACATATTAATAGAATAACCTTCATTAAATGTTCAATTTATCAGCTAGTGTCTAGGTACTACTGGGAACTAGTGACCTAGTCCAGTAGTGAGGAAACTATTTTCATTGCTGAAATGTAAGCGCGACCTCTGGGTAGAAGATATAATTATGTAAATTCCTTTGAAACAAAAAATAGTTCGCAAATTTTACATACATCAAAATTCCAGATAATACCATATGATTCTAAAAGATTAATAAAAATTGAATTATTTTCATAAATTTCTACAAAGTTGCATATCATTCTAAATTCTAATAGCAAATCACAAAAAATTGACAAAATTTAAAAATCCCACAGAAATCCAACAAAATCCACATAATTTAAACAAATTCCGCCCTTCTTGGAACTGTGTGGATTTTTTCATAAAAATTCATCTAAAAACTGTAAAAAATGAGTGTATTTTTTCAATAAATTAGTAAGAGAAATCTTTATTTTGTATTACAGGTTCGGATTGTACGGAACAAAATACGTAACATTTGTATTCAACATTTTTTCGTTGCGCGATTGTTAGCACTGTAACCTAGTCAATTTAGTTTTTTCTCGATATCTGTCACGCAACGAAAAAAAAGTTAAATACAAAAGTCACGTACTTTTTCCCGAAGAATCCAAATATGCAATAAGAAATGGTGGTTCATATTTAAGATTTCAAAATTACCCCCGTTACCACTCTTTGGGAGTGGGGGCAAACGGTCAAGAGTAGTATCGTTAGATAGCTTTTTTAAAACCATTAAAAATATAAAAAACATTGTTTTTGCGATCTGATGTGTATTTCTCAAGATATTAGACTGTTCCCGTAATTTTGACTAACCCTGTATATAAATTATATTATACAAAAAAAAAGTAACAAGCTATACATAAAGTAAACAAACAACAAGAAGCAAAAAATAAACTCTAAATAACAAATTGAACGAAAAATAAAATCAAAAATTAAACAAGAAATAAATAAACTAAGTAAACAGAAATAAAGAAAAACAACAGATTAAACAAAAAATACCAAAACCAGCAAACAAAAACAACGAAATGTACAAAAAACTAATAAAACAAATAAAAAATAACAAAACAATGAAATAAATTAAAATGAAACAATGGAAATAGATAATAAATGAAATAAATATATGGAAAATAATCGAAGTAATCAATAAATAAAATGTACAATAAACAGAAACTAAACAAAAACACACAAAAATAGCAAATGAAACAAAAACTAAATAAACGCACAAACGTTCACACAATTGCTTTGCGTTTGCGCAATCAGACATACGCTCAATAATAATAGTGCAAATATTTGTGCAAATTTAATTATCAATTATGTAGTCACGTGTTTGGCCAGCATAACTATTTTGCATTCATTTACTGCTTGTACTCCCCCCACTAAAGTTCACATTTGCTAACTCACTACCTCTATAAAAGTTTCACTTGAAAATTTGTTAGGTTGGGATGAATAGGTTATATTTGCATTTCCCACTACAAAAGTGTTTTATTTTTTCGGACTCGCAACCTTTACAACATTTTGCGACATTTTGCGTTTATATTGATACCTTATCAACATTTAATAAAAACTTTTTTTAACTTTTCACAAAAAAAATATATTTTTTATTATTTTGCAAAAACCTTACAAATATTAATTAGCATTTTTTTTGATATTTTTGGATATTCCTAAACATTTTGCATATATTTCCACAGTTGAGTAAAATATTTGTTTTTTTTAATTACACTAAGAAGTGTTTTCTATTAAATTTTTAAATCTCTCAATCAAATAAATTGTTTACAATGATTTTCCTATAAATACTACCTCGCATTGCGGTAGGCATGTGCCTGTTGGAATTTTATCAATAATACTTTTACATTATTAGCCGCCAACATATATTTCAATAATCATGCACTTCGACTCTACCTACTTTGCGCGCATAATACCACAGAAAAAAATGCAGTGAATATTACCGCTACCTCATGAACCGTCATAAACGAAGAAGAGAAGAGAAACGGACATAAAACACGAATGCGAACGGTTTTAACCTGTAACCGGTTCTGCGACTAAAGAACATTACATTATAATACGTATGTGAATAAGTAAGTGTATTTTTATATTGGTAACATCAAACTACAACATGTTATCCCTATAGTATTAAATTATAAAATCTAAGTAACTTACGGCCTATAGAAGCAACAATGCGTTGTAGATGTAGGTCGCGTAAGAAAAAAGGAAGACCTAGATGCATAATTAAATTTTTTGATTACATTATTATAACGAAATATAGTAGTTTCATTTCTTACACAAATCTTTCTAAAAAATGAATAAAACAATACATACAACTGCAACTGATTTATAATATTATTTTTTTTATATTTATTAAATAATAATAAAAATTGAATATCAATGCTCAATACTCAAAGCACTACTAAGATTATGTAAACCGTTTGATAGATATATTCTGAAACACTTAAACCAATTTAAAATAAATTTTAATCAAAATAATGATCACTGCTGTTAGTATTTAATCAACCACTTAACTTCCTTGTCCGAATTCGTGTTATTCGTGCTATTACCACCGTAATCATTATCAATTAAATCCGATAATATAGTCGGCTAAAACCGATAGCTTTGCCGTAAATTGCTTGATAATATAATAACTATCTGTTATTATGTAAACATTGCAATTGCTTTAAAAATTCAAATTTACAAATAGATTTATAAAAAACTTGACAATTCTAGAAAAAATAAAAATTATTTTTGTAAATTAACTAGAACGCCTTTATTTATTTTTTGTTAAGTAAGCGCAGACATGAACCATGAAAAAATTAATAATGTACAAGCAAGTTTTAAATAAATATAGATATTTAACAGCTTTCAAATTCGTTTATAGAATAATTGTAAAGTATTAAATTTTTAATTTCTGTACTGATTTTGGAGAAAGTGTTCATTGATATGGTGCAAAATAACAAAACAATTTGAAAAAGTTTGCAAAATGTCAGTAAATTTTGCCAAATAAAAAATGCCCAAAGACAGTTTTATGGATTTCAAAAAATGTCATTATATATTTTTGAAATCAACATTATAGAATGTTTTCAAAATGTTCAAAAAAATAATTGATCACAAAATGCTGACAAACGTACTGAAATTTTGCAAAATGAAAACATATCAAGTGTCAAAAATATCACCGTTTAATCATTTTAACATAACTAAATAATATATGTATTCGTTTAGTACACACAGAAGGTCCTAAAATGGATAAACTGCATAAGTATCCAAAAAGTACTAATGATACTGATCACACAAAATACTTCAAATAAATATTAAATTATTTACAGTAGCTCACAAAACTATGTCTATTGTATTTGTATGTTTAGTATAGTTAGAACAATTTTTAACAGAGATACTTGTGAAGATTAAATAGTTGCTCTTGATTATTAAGTACCAAGTTTATAATAAATACTTAGTACTCAACTTCTCAATTTTAATTAAAACTTAGATTAAATAATGTTAAGCAGTTGCCTCAAAATTATTAAATAACTAAAATTGAGTAAAGAAAAATTTCAATGTTTTAGTGAATTTTGTGAATCAATATAAAAAATGCTAACAAAAACAATAATAAATATCCTTACGTGTAGAATTTTAATTTTGTTCGTATCTTCAATATTAATTAACATATTATATTTTTCGTAAGAAATGCAATTACTTACCCATGGTATGTATACGTATCACAGATCCGGACTCGGAATCGGTGGCCAGCCATCCAACCGGCGATGCTCGGGAATCAGAAACGTCGCTTTCAGATCGTAAATCATCCGATGTTTCTTCCTGTATCGTTTCCAAATATACATGATGAGAATTGTGAAAAAATAATTCTGCATCTAGAACCAAAAGAGACTACGTTAGAGCTTCACATGTAAGATGCCTTAGCTAATTTTAATTATTTTTTTTAATTAGTTGAATGAGATATAGTGCTATAACTGGGTACAGTAAAACTTTTTAATGTTGACCCAAGCCAGTCAGATTTTCGTGAGGTTGGGCGTGAATATATACACCAATCCGGTATTATGTTTGTCCGACAATATGCAATTTATTATATCAACAGTTGTATAGTTTATTGAAAATGTCATCGGCTGCTATTTTAAATTCAACTAATGAAATTCCGTACTTCAATAAACTGTACAACTTTTGATATAATAAATTGCATAGTGTCAGACAAGCATTATTGTACATTCGTAGACACAGCCTTATGACTGTTATGTTACGTGAGTTGAAAAACGTTGGATTTTATAGAAGTATACACGCTAACCTGTGCACCCCGCTTTTTTTGCGCGAGGATTTAACTTTAGGTCAACTCTGTTTTAGTCAGCTGTACGTTACACATTCTAAATGCTAAACCTATTAATCAGTATATGTACAGAAAAATGTTAAAAGAAGTTATTCAAAATATCTTCCTTGAACTTGAATACAAGGATGCCATCTATAAACCATTGATTTGTAAACACTCGCTATTGTTGCACCATTTTAACGAATTTCAATAAATGTCTTGTTTATTTGGTCAATTAATTATTCATACGTGTTTATTTTAAAACATTAAATTTTTTGAAATGGCTCAAAAAATCGAAGGGGTTCAATAAATACGCAACACTGATTGACTAAAGAAAATCGGTATAATGTTAAAAAGCGAGACATTTCCAAGACATATACAACTTTGAGACAGAGCACCAGAACGAATGGTCACCTTATTGTAGCTGTAGAAATAGATTGTATATGATATAATAATAATATTGTTTGCACTGCCATCCATTATACATGATACACGTAGAATTGGTACTAGTGATGTTATCACGGGCATAGGTATCTTAGGTGGTGTAATACCACACGCAGATTCTCTTAGGTGTTCAAAGGAATGTAGTAGATGTACGCTAACTCGGGCAGAGAACTCTTATTTGGTACGAGATACTACGGTTAGAGGTAATCTCTTAGGTAGGCGTAAGTAGTTAATTATACAGTTTATGTAGCTTACATTAGATTGATACGTTGTACTTACTCATCGCTAAGCTCATAGTAAAACCTTGTTCCAGGCCTGTCTAGCCCTGTCGTTAGCAGCGTTTTCATAAATCTAAGTTAGTAAATTTGTATACTCTAATATGTTTTTATGTATTTTTATTTATTACCATGATGGTTTCAGTTTTTGTGTGGAATAACACACACTTAGAATTCAACATCAACAACCTATAAACCACTGACGTTGGCTGAAAACAATGACATGAGAATATATATATATATATATATATGTAAAATAAAGGTATGTTTGTACAATGCTTAAAATTACCCCGTTTTATAATATTTTTCCGTTTTAAACAGAGACACCAAATCCACCATTAGAAAAATTATCATCCGTCTGTCTATATGTTATAAATTGACCTAGACATGTTTTAGGAGGTTGGTTCATTCGTGGCTGATGATAGAGCTTTAAAATTTTTACACTACTTTAAGATTATTGACCTAAAATATGGGCTTCATCGATTATTATTATTATTATTATTATCGA
>JARJEC010005156.1:0-12500 GCA_030264575.1 Tachinus sp. AB-2021 | reverse complement strand
TTTAAACCGTTTATACAGGGTGTTCCAAAATGGTCATGCGGAGTATTTTAAAATGTTTATATATAGGGTGTTTCAAAATCGTTGTATTTGATATTTTGCATACGGGGTAGTTTCAACTTTTTATACAGGATGTTTTGCATTGTTTATATAGGTAGGTTGTTTTGAATTGTTTATGCAGAGTGTTTCAAACTTTTACCTGTTAAAAGGTATTCCGTTTTTTATAATTTATCTCCGATTCAGTTTTTTTGTATTCTTTTTTAACTTTATTTAACATATAACTTAGATGTATGAATTCATTATAGCTCTAGCAGAGCTATAATGAATTGATCATCTTCAAAACATAGGGTGAATAGGTTTTTGTGGAGCCCTCTTTGTTCACTTTTTTTTCTATATTCTTAGGGTCTTCTTAATATATTTTAAAGAGAGTTGGAAACGTACAGCACATGTAAACCTTTCATAACGGGGTTTTTCATTAAGAGCGACGCATTTTGCTTTTGACATTTCTCGAACAGGAATGAAGTTGTTTCCGGAATTCTGTCACATTTTGAAACGTCAGTATATGACATATAATTATGGAAAGATACACGGTTCAATAACGTTTGCAAATTATTCAACATTTTTATCAAAGTTCACTTTCTATCGCAACTACGTTGCGTGCGCTTACGCCAATTTTCAATCGACGAAACCGTCCAACAAGACTGACTATTGAACGTTTGGTGCAAAAATTTGAAACAACTTGTGCAATGAGTGATGTCCCAATGCTTGTACGACCTCGTAATGCTCTAGGTGAAGAAAATATCGTGGGCGTTCAAGAGAGTGTGCAACCAAACCAGTTAAGGATGTCGATTCCACGCCAATTGCAGGCATTGAACATTAGTGTGACCAGTGTGTGGCGAATTTTGCGGAAGGATTTGGCTCTCTGTCCGTATAAGATTATGATGACTCAATAATTGAAACCAAGCGTCGCACATTCGTTAATTGCGCACTGGGCCAGACGGAAGCTGATGACAACTTTCACAAGAAAATCATCTTTTTGGATGAAGCAAAACGATGCACTAACAACCGTCAAAATCGATCGCTACAGGGCCATGATATCGGAGTATTTTTGGGACCAGCTTGACGTTATGGCACGAACGAGGCGGGCGACGTCTAATGGATTACCTTTAAACTTTTTTCTTTGGTATTACATTAAATCGCTGGTCTATGCCAACAAACCAGAAACGTTAGAAGAGCTGCTGGCCAACATCGAAAGCGAAATTCTTGATATTTTGGCCGATTTGTGTACTTGAGTCATGGAAAATTGGGTCCAGCGTATTCACTCATGCCAGCGCTTCCGCGGCGGACATTTGAACGATATCGCATTCCATAAATAATGGCATTGAATGTACTTTAATTTGAATTTAAAAACATTTCCATAACTAACCCACAAGTCAAAAGACTTGTGGGTTAGTTATGGAAAAGGTTTTTTCAAATTTTTTATTAAAAATTTGAAAAAAATGCGTTTATTAAACTCGTTCGAAATTTAAGTTTTTCATTGATTGTCAAAGTCTTTTTTGTGGTATAATGACGTATGGTTTTCTGAGGTCCACTATTGCCAGGTGTACCGATTGATATTTAGCTCTTTTTTCTCAATTTCTTGTTGGAGAGTATATATCACTTCCCAGCTGAAAAACCTGCTTGTGCCTCACCAATTTTATCTACTATATCTTCCTCCAATTTGTTTTTTAAAAGTTTCCCATATATTCTGAAGTATTGTAGGTATAACTGCTATTCCCCGGTAATTTTCACAGTTTTCTCTGTTTTGCTTCTTAAATCTTAATGTCAAGTATGTTGTTTTCAATTCCATTGGTATTAATCCGGAGCTAGTCAAACACGGAAATAATATTAAAAATAATAACAATTTTATTGAACAACATTATAAACTAAGAAGAAGAAGTTCTTTGTAGTTTATAATTCTTCTTAGTTTATAGGGTTGTTCAATAAAATTGTTATCATTTTAAATATTTTTTAAGGTTTTAATCCGGAGCTAGTTAAACAGGAAAAATATTTAAAATTATAACAATTTTATTGAACAATATTATAAACTAAAAAGAAGTTCTTCTTAGTTTATAACTCTTCTAAGTTTATAATGTTGCTCAATAAAATTGTTATCAAATAAAACAATTTTCTAAGTTTTTACCACATAAATATTTATTAAAAATCAATATATTAATGTGTAATAATAAGCTTCACAAGTCGAAACTTAAGTCGTTAATATATTGATTTTCAATAAATATTTTTGTGGTAAAAACTTAGAAAATTGTTTCCTTTTATAATGAAGTACCACGTAGTAAAGGTCGAAACCATCCTTATGATTAAAATTGTTATCACTTTAAATATTTTTTCCGTGTTTCACTAGCTCCGGATTAATACATCCTGGCTCAGTTAATTAATAATAATTGTTTTTTAGAGATATTATTGCTTTTTTTATTGCCTCTTAAGTTACTATCAGCTCCTTTTTGTTCTTCTTTTCAGGGTGTTTTTACATCCTCTTTAAATTTTTCCAGCAATTTTTATAATATTTTTCCTAGTCAGTAGTTTTAATTTGCGATATATTTACTTTGCCTTTTCTGTTGGTCTGTAGAACTTTCCAGGATTTCGAACTACTTCCGTTTCCTACATATTGATCGATTTGAATACTGCTTTTTCCTAACCGTCGTTTATTTCTTTTGTTACTAGTTTTTTAACTTCTTTATTTTTGTTCTTATATTGTTTTTAATCTTCTATTTTCATTATACTTGGCAATTTATCATGTAGTGCCTTGTTTTGTGTCTAGTGGATTCTTTTAGATTGTATCTGTGTTTTTCTGAATATAGCAATAAAAAAGTAAAACGGGTTTTGTTTTCTAAATTTCTTTCAAACTTTCTGCAAGATGAATTTCGGCAGAATTTCAGCAAAAAGGGTATTTCAAAAAGAACGCTCTTTAATTGTCTCAAACGCACCTAAATATGAATTTGATTTTTGTATGTGGTTAAGATTCTGACATTGACAAAAAATAATTATTTTGTCAAGTTTTATTTATTTATATTGATGCAAATATCGCTGCAATTCTTGCACATGTACAATTATAAGATGGAACTGATTTGTCAAAAATTGTAAAAATGGTTGATATGATTGGTTGTATTTTATTATAAAAGGAATGGAAATCTACATAACAACTCAATTTACTTAGGTAATTATTATTTACATTTGGGCATTTTTTAAACATTTCAAGTTTTTTGCAACAATTTTTGACATATTTAATCTTTTTATAGGTTTTTCAAAAAAAAAATTAAGATTTTCTACTATTATGTTACATTGCACAGCAAATTTGTTGAAAAAATAATTGCTTTTTTAATAGACGCGGATTTTTCTCATATTTAAAAAATGCATACAAAAAGAAACAACAAATTTTAGTTTAATATTTTTGAGAAGATGTAAAAATGCACAAAAACAAAATAAACTAATATCCATATATCAATCAAAGATGTCATACAAAAACGAAAAATTACTTTGCATATTGCATATTATACTTCCATTGCTAAATTGATATAATCAATACTGTTTGATTGCATGAATTTTCTATAACGGCTTTTTTTTCTGCTATACTGCAATTTCTGGTGACCCACAAGGATCCAATCTGGGATCTTTATTATTTTTGATTTATATCAATGATCAATTAAACATTCTATCTTATGGAAAAAATAGCTTTTGCTCATTTCTCTAATCTTTGTCTAGTAGATGTTTTTTTTTCTCCAAAGCGGAACAGATAAAATATATGTTGTTGACCAAAAAGGTCCGGATATGTGATGGTATGGAATAAGTAGTTGAGATTTGTTGGTGTTGGCATGTAGTCTACAGGTGTTCAACCATTTTTAAATTTCTCAAGGATTGTAGCTATTGAATGAACTGTTTTAGGTTTCTTTGAATGTGATATCAGTACAGTATCATCAGCATATTGTAGTATGTATGCTTTAAAATATTCTCTAATGAGTGTATCAAATATATCACTGCAGTAAAATGAATTGAAAATAATAAAATGTAATATTGTGTCATATACAAAAAAGTTAGCACCCATAACTTATTGTTATAACATTGCTGGTATGCCAATTTCTACAATTAAAAGCTTGAGTATAACTTTTGATTCTCAGTTTAATGTTACTCCTTATATAAGAGAAAATGTTAAATCTGTTTTTTGCTTCTTTGGCTTTGTTGTTTGTAATACCAGAGAGTTTAAACAATATTATCGCTATCAATATCAATATCGCTATCTATATATGCTAGACCTAAGTTGTAGTATGACTTATTGGTATGTGACCCGCATTATAATTCTCATTTAAGACTTTCATAAATCTTATAAAAAAATTGTAAATATCTCTCATTTAAATCAACAGGCACCTATCCCCCTTTACGTTGTAATTACAGTCTTTTAGAATCAAATGTTTACATCCCCTATTTGCCTACGTCATTCAATTGAAAGCATTAAGTTTATAGCGAAATTAGTAAATAATTAAATATATAGCCCAAACTTGCTGCAGCTAATAATGTTTCATGTTCCCACTCACGCAAGATCTACCAATTAGTTTAGAGTTCCTTTCTTCCCCACAAATGTTTTCTTAATTTCACCCTTAGTTAAAGTGCAATCAATGTGTAACATACTACTTTCTAATGTTGATATTAATATGACATTGTT
The DNA here is from genome assembly GCA_030264575.1 of Tachinus sp. AB-2021. Lineage (NCBI taxonomy): Eukaryota > Metazoa > Arthropoda > Insecta > Coleoptera > Staphylinidae > Tachinus > Tachinus sp. AB-2021. The sequence goes on along the minus strand of JARJEC010005156.1, from coordinate 7,789 downwards.
AATTGTTTTATAAATAGTATTTAATTAATTTGTGCTTTCTTGGAATGATTTATGTATTTTGTATTAAATTTGAATTTGATCTGTATTTGGTTCTATATCTGTTTGATTAATAAATATATTATTAATATACAAAAGCAACCTGTGTGTTACAACTAGTTCTACTAGTAATGTAATACTGAAATCAAAATCAAAAATAAAATATTATTATAATTAATTAATACAGGGTGGTTGGTTTCATTGTCCAGCTTATATCTGCTAAATTATCAAATACAAAAAAAATATTTTGTCAGCTAAATATATATATATTTATATTTTAACACTAAATAATGAAGTTATTAAATGTTGGGATAGACTAGGATTAGATACACTATTATTTAAAAATGTAAAAAAAACTAGATTATTATTAGTTATGTTTTTAAAAGTTTTAGTTTAAGATTTTGACGATTTTGAATTTATTATATATATATATATATATAAATATATACATATATATATATATATATATGTATATATTTATATAAATAATTTACAGTATCACTTCCGGTCTTACCGGAAGTAATGTTAACTTCATTTTTTGAAATGGAACACCATATATATTTTATTATTTTCGAATTCCTTGTTTAATTTTCTTTCAAAATATTTATTACACTTATATGCCTCATGTTAACACTTATTGAAATATTAGCTATCAACTTGGTGTATGTATTTTAAAGCAGGCTAGCTCATATCTTTCTTATTTTTAAAGATAACGTAATAATTTATTGAAACGACGATATTTAAATTATTATTTACAATTTATTTCAGAAAGTGCTATATTAATCCCATTTTCGGTTTACACTGAAATAGCATAAACTTTTAACTTAAATTTTTGTAATCAGGTACAAAACAGAAATAATATAATATTATAATAAATGTTCATCCTACCCATTGATTGTAAATCTTTGTGGGCTCTCTTAATTAAATTTGCCTTTGCATTTTGCAACATTGCAGGTGCTCTAATTTTATTTTTAAGTTCCTCAAGATTTTCAGGAAATATTTCATATTTTCAAGAAACACCACACTAAGAAATCTAGAATTGATAAATCAAGCGACAATAGGCCACAAAAGGGGTCGTCGGTTACCAATCCAATTTAAAAATAGTTATTTAAAAAATTTGTTACTTGACCACCATTATAAGGAGGAGCACCATCATGTTGAAACCAGAAATTTTATCTTACGTCTAGTGGAAGATTGTAGATATAATCTTATTTTGAAAAAGAGTAAATATCGGTCTTGGTTTAGTGTTCTAACGTAAAAATAAGGTTCAAGAAGTATCCCTATCTACTTTAAATTAATCGAAAAATGTACACGTGTACGAGTTTTCTAATAAAGTTTATGATATATCTTCTTAGAATCTAGAGGAGCTTGAAAATAAACTTAAAATAGCTTGTTTATTATTATCACCTGCAATGCTAAAAATGCTAAGCTAAACTTAATTAAGAGTGTCTACAAGTGATTTTGAACATTTATTATAAATTTTGTCATTTGTACAAATTTCAGCTATTTGTCCAATTATTCTGTATTTTCTGGCAAACTAGATTATGCCATTTATCCAATCATTCTGTTAATTGTCCGATACATTTTGTATTTTAGGCAAACAAGATTCTGTCATTTGTACAAATTTTAGCTATTTGTCCAATTATTTTGTAATTTTTGGCAAACAAGATTATATCATCTGTCGAAACATTCTGTCAATTGTTCGATACATTCTGTTTTTTGGGCAAACACGATTCTGTCATTTGTACAATTTTCTGTTATTTGTCCAATTATTCTGTATTTTTTGGCAAACTAGTTTCTGCCATTTGTCCAAACATTCTGTTAATTGCTCGATACATTCTGTATTTTAGGTAAACAAGATTCTTATTTATACTTTTTTTTGTTATTTGTCCAATTATTCTGTATTTTTGGCAAACTAGATTTTGTTATTATTTTTCTACGCTATCAAAAATTTCAAAATTAATTAAATAAAGTTTATGTTATTTCCGCCTAAACCGGAAATGAGATTAACACTTGTTGCATAAATTGTAATTACTAATAAATATCGTTGTTTTAATGAATTATTATGTTATCTTTAAAAGTTAGTAAGCCTGCTCTAAATGCATATACATCAAGTTGACCTCTAATATCTCAATAAGTATTGACTTTATGCATATAAGTCTTATAAAGTTTTTTTAAGGACAATTGAACAGGGAATTCAAAAATAATAAAATTTATATTAAGTTCTATTTAAAAAAATTAAGTTAAGATTACTTCCGGTAAAACCGGAAGTGGTGGTGGTAAATTATTTTTTATATACAATTGCCGATAATGAACCAAGCAACATTTTTAAAAATAGTTTTTTGATATTTCTAATAGTTTAGCAGATATAAGCTAGACAATGAAAAACCAACCACTCTCTACAATAAGTAATTTAAATTTTTACTGGCTTATTTGATGAATAATATGAAATGAAATAAACATTCTATTTATTACAAAAATAAATAAAAAAATTAACAAAGCAACACTACTGCAGATGAACATACTTGAATCCTAACACACAGTGCTTTTTGAATACTAAATACAATCTGAAGCAATGACAATCTAGAAATGATAAAGGGTGATTAAAACTGAATAGTGAATAGGTATTTTTCATAATCTATTTTAAATTTTAATTTACATTACTATTTTATTTTGTATTATTCCGTTTCCACAAATATATTATAAATAAATTATTCTTTTTCTTGTTCGTTGTTATTATAATATACTTACTTTTGCAAAGTTCGAACTTATTTTAATATATATATATGTATATAAATTTGAATATTACAAAATTAAATAAATTATAAATAAATATATATATATATGATGTAGTTCGTGGTAAGCGTGTCCGAAAAAATCAAACTTAAAACCTCTTATTTTTAAATATCTTAAAAATTGAATGGTCGTTAATTTAGAGGACGAACCAGGTAAATTTTCACAAGACTTCAACAACTTATTCATGATAGAAGGCAAGAATAAAGAATCAAGAATAAAATGTTAGATTTGATAGGAGAAAGGGGATGGGATATACTAAATGGAAATGTTGAATGGTGGTAGCCTTTACTATGTGATATTGCATTTTAATAAATGAAACAACTTTTTTATATATTTTATCACGAAAAATGTTAAATAAACCAGACTAGTTTTGACCCATTACCTGGTCATCATTATACGGTGATAAAAACAATATTTGCTCTATCACTGTATAACAAATATTTGTTTTTGTTACCGAATGATGATGACCAGGTAATTGGTCGAAACTAGTCCGGTTTTATACATATTTTTTGTGATGAGAAATATAAAAAAATGTTTTATTTATTTAAATATAACTTAGTTATACGAAATAATTGTTGTACTAGTTTATTCATCTCATTACTAATATCTGGTGGAATTTGTGTTTATCAAAATATTAACAGTTTTAATTTTTTAAGATATTTTTTATTTGGGGTAACTGTTTTACTGTTTTATGCTCCATGATTTGGTTACACTTACCTCAAATCATGGAGCATATGTAAAACAGTTATCTCAAATTAAAAATATATTAAAAAATTAAAACTGTTAATATTTAGATAAACACAAGTTTAAATAAAGTTAGGAAGAGTAACCAAGTCATTATTTTTCATATAAATATATAAAAACACATTAGAGGAAGTGTAAGCATATGAAATAATCATAAGTTTAAAAAATGTTCAACAAAATATAATGCTTTCGATATTGAAATTAGTTCTAAGAATAGATTGAAACACATCTGCGGGAAATGTAAACACATGAAATAAACATAAGTTTAAAAATTTCAAGTAGATATAATTTCAATTAAGATTGATTTCATTTATAGGTTTGACGTCGTTGTGTAGATAAATAATAATTATATTTATCAACTTGTTAGGAACTCCAACATTTTTTTTATTCCTTACAAATTACATATATTCTACATGTGTATTGTGCTAGCATAGACTAGACATACACACAACTGTATATGTGTAAGCATATCATATAATGGATGTTTCAAAAATTGATTTTTAAGTGGCTGTAGAACATAAAACCAATGCCAATTGAGATACCTCCGTAGCTCAATTGGTAGAGCATTGGACACGAAATACAAAACGTGTTATTTCGATCCCCAACATTTATTTAAAAAATGGAGTAATGGCGTAGTAATTATTTAATAATTATAATATTTTAATTTCTACATATATTCTGTCGAAACTTTCGACATAAAATATATGAAATTTGTACGAAATAAAAAATAGTTGTAGTTCCTAAAAGGCTGTTAAAAAATTATTATTTATTTAATTAAGATATTTTTTTGACAAAAACAGACGATATTGTAAAATCTATAAAGCTTGCTTTAAAGAGAACTAAGCTAGATGGCATTATCAAATAAATAAGTAATAATTTAGGCATAGTTTACACTTGCCCCATGTTTATATTTACCCCGGATCACCTTGCTTAATTAATTTATTTTTTTATAAAATTTAATATTTATGAATAATGGAATTAATGTATATGACCTTATAAATCTATATGTATAGCTCTTTATATAAAATTTAAAATATTTTTCTTTAAACTGAATATATTTATAAATAAAACAACTTTTTATATATCTTATCACGAAAATATTTATTAAACCGGGCTAGTTTTGATCAATTACCTGGTCATCATCATGCGGTTATAGAAACAAATATTTGTTAGATATATAAAAAGTTATTTTATTATTTATATAGAAATTACATAGTAAAAGCTACCACCATTCAATTTCCTGAATCTATTTCATGATTTTGTAAGGAAAATCCCTTTAAATGAATTTTTGTTCTCAATCAACTCAATTCAAAAAGTCATTCTGCAAATGTTTCGTTTTTATGTAAGACGTCGGTAGATAGATGATTAAATATAATGTGTGTGACAAATCATCTCATAAAAAATTGCATACAATCAATCAATTATTTTTAATTCTTATTGTTATAATATTTTAATTAATATAATAATAATTTGAGCGGCAGGAGATAATTCCATGTACTATTTTAAAAATAATTATATCTAAGATGATTTTTTGAAAATTGTTTTATTTTGAAGAAACATGATAGATATATTTTTTTAAAAACCTGCAAATTTTATACGTACTTTTACATTTATTCTTTTTGGTATTTGTCAAAGTTGATTGACTCGTAATTTTATAGTTTTTATTGCGTTCATTTTTTCAATATTATCTCCAATTTTATGCAATTTCTTTTGATATTTTTTCGAAATTATTTAAAGTTTCAAGATATTTCACGAAAATGTTTACAACTTTTTAAAGAACTTGGTAAACAAATCATTTTTTTTGGATTTCCCACCATGTTGCATAATTTTAATTGAATTATGCCAATTTTTTTTTTTGATGAATATAAGTTTAGTACGGATTTATATGATTTTTACCAAAATTATATCCTTATCAATTTTGAATGTATATCGATCGCCACGAATCATAAGAAAGTAAAGCAAATGGCACCTTCATATTTTAGCTTATTTTGCTTATTTTCGGGTTTTATGCATATTTAGCGCATATTTTAAGGGTTTTTAATTGACTTTTCTTGATTTTTGTGCATATTTGATGCTCATTTAAAGCAATTTTGCATATTTAGGCATTTTATGCACATATGATGCTTATTTTAAGCAATTTTGCCTATTTTGTCATTTTGTGCATATTTGGTGCTTATTTTAAGCAATTTTCGATTTTATAAATGCTCTTCTAGGAGATTTGTAGGAGATTATCCACAACTTTAAATCAAGCGCAATGAAAGTACTTGAAGATGTTACAAATAAGAAAATAAACGACGTTCTTTAAAAAAATGGAGCCTTTTTTGACATTGGAAATAATTGTTAATGTTATAAATGGAAAGTACATCAGATAAAATTATTAATATTGACAAATTAATACTAAAGTTTAATTAAATCTCTCTAATAATATTTGCATGTTGAAAGAAGTTTTTCAGCATATGTATCAAAATTTGGAAAAATTATGTAAAAATGAATTATAACTATTATTTTATATATAGGTTTGACGTTCTTGTGTTGAGAATTAATACTAGTTTTTTTTTTTTTAGTTTTGAAGAACTCCAAATATATTTTTATTATTTCTTACAAATTGCATTATGTCGAACGTTTCGATAAACAGAAAACTTTATCTTCCTCTGCGACAGAACATCAATTGATTGAAATATACACAATGCAAAAGAATTGTCTATTGATTTGTAATTATATTTATGGGTCTGAGAACGAGCATGATGCTGGTTAATAAGAGGTACCTCTAAAAAAACTAGTATTAAGGGGCAAGGTGCCGAGAAACATGATGGCACATGATTATGCACCAGTGGCACCGTAGCCACTGGTGCATAAAAAGATTTAAATATTCCCGAATACGTGAAGTGTTTTGGGACTCGCTCTGTGCGCAATACTTTACGGCAGCAAAAACATAATAAATTGCTGCCAATAGAGCTGTAGCTCTCAAATGATTGTAACTTTGTATTTTGATTAATTTCATATTTGTTTGCGGAGAATTGTTTAGAAAAGAACAATCTATCCGGAAATCGGATTAGGTTTTTGATTATCCGCATCACAAATGCTTTTGTTTGTGCCTAAACATCAATATAAAATATGTTTTTTTTTAATGTCGACTGCGAGGAAAAAATTATAACTAAAAACAAAACTAATTCGATAGCAGAATGGTTTAAACCTTTATTCATATGTATACGAAAGCAATTTTCTTAATTTTAATTAATAAACACACAATCGTTTGAGCCCCGTGAGTCAAAAAGTTTAGGCGCGGCACGTAGAGCCTTAATGATAAATTTTATGTATTTATTATAATCTGTGAAGCAATTTGTAATTTGTTAGTTTTTAAAGAGTTTTTATATATTTGCGCAACTGTATACTACATTTTAAAAATAAATAATGAGTTCAGGCAGAAATTTATTGGGTATATTTGGTGTATGTTCAAATATAACCGATTAAATTTTGAAAGTTTTGAGGCATTTCTAGGGCAAGTTATCTCGAATTAATAAAATCAATGAAATTGTCATGTTGGGCTACCAGGAGCCATTGTAAGAATTTGCAGAAATTGGTAAGAAGCAAGCCTAGAAGGTTTTCAAAAATCACCGGACATCTCAGAGTCATACAACGTTAAGAAGAGGTGTAGATACCCAACCCGATTTTTTAGAGCAATTGACTATATAATCTCTTCTGATAGTCTAAGGACGAGCTGTGGCAAAATGCTTAGACTGATTTGATCTAATTTCTTGCATGCATACCTAGAAGGTTTGGTCGATGCATAGGAATACGCGGAGACAACTCATTATCATTATTTATTAAATATTATTATTTTTCCATGAAACTTTGCAGATATATCTATAGCAAATTTCATCAATATTTATGCGTTTAAAAAATAAACCATCCCGATGAGTTAAGGTAGAAATTTATTGGACATATTTGGCGTATGTTCAAATACAACCGATTAAATTTTGAAAGTTTTGAGTCACTTCTAGGGCAAGTTAGCTCGAATTAACAAAATCAATGAAATTGTCATGTTGGGCGACCACAAGCCGTTGTAAGAATTTGCAGAAATTGGTAGGAAGCAAGCCTAGATGCTTGTCAAAAATCACTGGACACCTCAGAGTCATACAACGTTGTGAAGATTGGCTCTTCAGAAGAAGTGCAGATACCCAACCCGATTTTTTTAGAGCAATTGACTATAGAA
>JARJEC010005154.1:0-10380 GCA_030264575.1 Tachinus sp. AB-2021 | reverse complement strand
TGACACTGCTTTTGATTTTTTTTTTTTTAATAAATATTAATTTTTAAAAATTATTCTCTGAAATAAAATAAAAAGTACTTAAATAAAGGTCATTTGGACAAATTAATAATAAGCAATTGATTTAAAAAGAATTCTCGAACGTTTGTAAACAACGTTTTACTTAAAACAAACTAAATAAAAAGTAAAGTATAAAAAAGACCATAGCTTCATTCTTCTGTTTCACTGTCGTCATCCTCTAGTTCTGGCATCGGAAAGCGGAGTATTGCAGCAACCCCGGTCAACTGCTCCAATTCTAAAATTGGTTAAAACATTAGATGGACAGAAAAGGTAAGAGAATCGATTGTTGTTAAGATTTTTTTTGTGATCATCGAAGTATATGGTGATTGTGAACTTGAGAATAAATTTAAATTGCTAAGTAAAAATCAAATTTTGAACATCGATTTTAATTGGGCGATTATTTGAGATTTGAGTTTGGAATGTTTCAAGCTTCAATATTGCAAATTTACAATTATCTGATCATTTTCGTTTTCTAGTTATAAGTAGTATAACTTTATAATTAAAATAGATTAATAATTAACCCTTAGCTACCGACGTGAAAGATTTATGCACAACTACTGACGTTACAAATAACGTTATTTAAAAGCAATAAATTAATTTGAGTAAAAACTAAAGATGGGAATATTATGTTCAGTTATATATAACAGCATACATGTTAACATTGTTTTTGTTAAAAAAAACCATGGGATGCCTTAAAATTTGTCAAATTTTCAATCAGTAAAAATATCGTTAAGATTATTCATTACATCGTTACCTCAGTGACATGACATATGTTGTCATAGATAAAGACATCAAACAAAATTCGTATTCAGTTACTGCATGCAATAAGGATTTTGATCGTTAAATTAAAGAAAAGTTAACGACCACCTCAGATGTGATACTTAACTATTAGTGACAATCCTTAACCTTACTTTTTCGACAAATAAGTTAAAGCGAATAAGATTTTATTAGAAGTAGTAAACAAGTAAGCATTTTATTATTTTATTAATAAAATATGTATTATTATATGCAGAGACGTCGCGTTTGTTTTGATTTTTAAGGAGATCGAAAATACTTGGAATCCTCATTGAAATTTGTAAAGGTATATGTGTCACCGAATACGATTTGTCGAAAATGCCGTTACCAAAATCCTTACGATTTTAAACGTAAGGACGTTGTTACTTAATGATATCGTTACTATATTTTTTACCGAATAGGCCCGAATAATTATAAGAATATTACATAAAATTTGTACTCACAAAAAGAAACAAAAATTGAATAAAAAAGATTTAAGAAAAGAAAATATTTATCAGAAACATTCGTGAACCTATTAAATATTTTTTATTTCATTAAAGAGCAAAGAGCCGCCTTTTCAATTTTTATTATTCAATTGAGTTATTTTAGTTTGTTCAAAACGAATAAAAAAAGAGTAATTTATGTAGTGCAGACTGCTCAGGTGTAAAAAAAGTAAGTAAAAAATATTTCCAATGGAGAGATAATAATTATAATAAAGTATATTACTATTCCATAAACACTGAAAACTACTTACGCTCTCCAGAAATGTGCATACTAGAGAATATCCTTACATCACCTCCGGACTCTCGTACAGAATCAACCAATTGCACATATTGTTTTCTTAAATTCACATCCTTACATCTAGAAGCAAAATAGTTATATAACTTTCATATTTAATCATTTAACGGTTGCATTGAGTTTGTATCTCCTACAAGAATATATATAAAATTGGTTTGTCACGGATATAAGTGATTAAGAAATATTATTAAGTAAACTTATGGTTAGATATTAGATCGTTAAAATTTTAAAATGCACAATTTAAACAAAACCACGCTAAAAGCAAATACGGACAAGTCCGTTCAAATTATGCATATACTGTATTACCAACTAGAAATTTAATAAACATCTTATTTTATCTTTAATTTTCATTGTCGTAACATAACAATTAAAATAAGAATTTAATAAAATTAGCGCTGAGAAAGTTAGTTCTCTCTGCAACGTCTAAACACAACCAATTTTATTTTATGTTTTTATGTGTGCCGTTTGAGGTAGGTGAATTGAATTAAAACGCACAAAGCCAATTCTATTATAAATTATGAACATCGCCAAAATAATCTGCAATTAGTTGACGAAATATTTTACAGCAAAATCGTACGTGAAGTTGTGATAATTGCGGCAAACCTGGCAACCACTGAAATCGTTTCATAACCAATAACTCATTTGACATTGGTCTTTATTAAATAATTTGAGGCGTTTTTCGCACGATTCACTTAATTGTTTCGTAAAATATTCAAAAATCACGATTCGCAATGTTATATTTATTTTTCTTAATTTGCATATTAACAAATTTTATGAAAATAACGAAAATCCCATTTACATTTTGAATAATTCCAGTTTAAAAACTTCAGCAACGTCGAGAAATCTTAATCTACTCACCTAAATAAACTATCTGAAATTAATAAGATTTCAATTGCCTGAGACTCGTTGGCGGTTTCGACGTGTTTTTTGCCATAAAATGCCTTCGCAGGTTCACACTGCAACATTGTGTAAAATGCTTCCAAAGCGCGCACCTCCCCGGCAGCTTTAGTGTCCGCTATCTTATTTATGACGGCAGGGTCTTGTAGCACTTCTACAGCATAAACGGTACAAATAAATCCAAAACAAATTAATATGTTTGTTGAAATGATACCTTTTAATGAATGCTTGAATCCCGAAGACGAGTGAATCAACATAAATTTATTTTTGTTCTCGAGAAGTAGTTTGTTGTCCGTTTTGAAAGCCATTTGAAACATGTAATCATAAAACTGATCCCTAACAAATCCCGGCGATGCAACCAAAACACATTTAACAATTTCAAAATTGATATGGCGTAAGATTGCTTGCATGATAGTATCGTAAAATTTAGCTAAACCCTGAAAATACAAAGTTTTATCTCGCGTTAGCGTTAAATTAATGTTTTAGCTTGAATATTTAAGTAAGGTTTTCATATGCAATACCTTTTCATGTTGTTGAACAAACCCTTTCCGTTTTCTGGGAATGTTAACATCAATTTTAGCTCGAATTAAAGTCATGCTGGATGTAATGAGGCAAACATGGGCCAACCCTTCCTGCATTATAACAGCTGCAACATCGGCACTCTGCGTTGGATCGCACGCCATGTCTACTCGCTCCAAAGAAACCGAATCCCATTCCGGCTTCCGCAAGGAGAACTTTCGATTCAATTCCAAATCGAGGGTATGGTAAGCGCCCATTTTTACATACTGATTTTCCTCAATGTTCCTCCCCTTCAGTCTCAGCATACAGGCTTGTGTATCAAAATCAATATTCTCCACACTGATTGTTAAGGTGGTACGTACACGGTTCGATGAGGAGGATCCCGTTGCTGATTCGTTTTGTACCTTACGTACAGTGGAGGCACGAACCGAATCACCTTCGGATATGAGGTTGTATGCGTGCCACATATCCTCGGGTTCCTCTGGGACAAGCCCAATGTCCCTGTAATGTTATATTAAATTTTAATCAAGTGCCTTATGGTCAGTATTTCATGGTCCATGTGACATAACCTCCATGCAAGCGTCAAGTTGTACGGGTCGGCGCGTGTGCTTAACTTACCCTTCGCCTTCCTTATCAACATTTCTGTAAATCTGTTTCATTTCGACGGCTTAATTAGCATCCTTAATAAGCAACTAAAGAAGACGGATTTGTCTGTTGATAACATATTAGATGACAGCACAGCTTTGAGTTGTTGAAAATTTTGCTAGATGGCGCCACCCTCCCAATAACATTTCATCAAATGCATTTCAAATTGTCAAGTATATGCGATGTTGTCATGTTTTCAACTTAAACTTACTGTTTAGGGTAAAATTCTTTAAAATGGTTTTGTACGTCCTTCTAACATAATATTTAACGTATTATAATGACATACATATCTCATGTATTAATAAACGCATAATGGAAAATAATGATATTATTTTTGATAAAAATTTTATTAACAATAATGTCATTGTTTTCCAATTTAACTAAAAAATGCAATGCTTTATTTAACATCTGCTTACTTCTGTCTGCTTTTGGGAATAATCGCCGCGCTAGAGTTTATCCATGCCTGAAAAACGTGTCGCTAGTTGAGCAATCCCAACCTGAATTATTGAGTTCTTTAACGTGCACGCAATATCTGGACTGCACATGACATCTAAAAGGAGTGCTCAATACGATTTCTTAACCTAAAAAGTTGACCCCCTCCAAATAAGGACTGACTTCTCGAATTTGAACTTGGATTTTCTGAAATAAAAACACTCAACACACTAACTACTTAGCCACTTGGGCGACAAAAAAAAGTTGCAATTCTATAAAAATAAATAAATATGTTTTATTTACTTCAGATCATATAACAGCATGCATTATTACAATATAATAAATAATAAATAAGGTTTTTCGTTTTTCTGTCAAGCACTCAACGGCAAATAACACACATAAGAAATATTCACAAAGCGTTACTTTTCCAAAACAAATCTATAGTCCCATTTTGTCTATTTGCATATTAAACAAGGTTATAAGAAAGTTAATTAATACAAGCAACAAGCACATCGTCAACAGTACTTTATTTCAACCATAGGTAAGAAAATGTTTTTTTTTGCAGACTGCGGGCAAAATTGTCCAAGGTTTGCAAGGTTTGAATGTTATATTTTTTTCGACCGACAAATTGTTTTTACAAAAATTTAAAGATGATCATCGCAAAAGTTAATAAAAATCATTTCTCTCTATAATTATCAACCAATCATATCGAGCCGTTTTAATTTTGACAAATCAGATTCCACTTACAGTCAAAATTGCACTTACGCAAGAATTATTAAGCAACGCAATAATCGAATCAAACTTGACAAATTAATTGGTATTTGTCAGTGTCAGATGCATAACCCCAACAATGTACACAAATCGGATTAATTAAAATCTGCCGGTATTCATGACAATTTGAATTGCTCGGGAAATAGTCTGCTAAATATATTCGAGCAATGCAAATCATCTAGAAAAGTTTGCTTTCAAAATACGGTTGCCTTTAAGAAACACCATTCATTCATTTTAATTGTAATTTGATTGTCAAAGTTTTGTTTTGATCAAATTATAAAATAAAATAAATGCAGTTTCTGGGCAACGATATTTTTGAAGAAAACTTTTTCAATGCGCTTATTGTATTGCCGTTGATTATTCTATTCTAAATGATTTGAATCGCACCTTTTAAAGGATTTTTAATCAATTTTCCCGAGCAAATAAATAAACACATTTCCATAGTAACATATCAAGCAAACTTGATCCCGTTTATACATTTTGATCAATTATAGAATATAGATAAAAATTAATGTAACGTTTTGCAAAAGTACGGTCGAAAATTGAACATTTTTGAGGCAAATATTTCAAATCAAATCCTAGTTAAATGAACATGATTGTCAAGTAGAACTTTTAAAACGGCACAACTTTGATTGGAAATGATTTTTTTCAAAAGCATTCAATTTTCCAAATATTGTATGTCCCGGGACTTTTGCTAAAGCCTACCTTATTTTACAATTAGCTATTATACATCTCATGATGATATAACTGACGTGTCCTAGTAAGTAAGGTTATAAAATTTATACTATTATATGCCGTTTACTAAATTTTTATTTAATCGGTTTTGGCTTTCCAGCCATCGTTAGTGGTTAGACGAGTACAATATAATTATATTTGTAACATTTACTAGAATATTTAATAATACCATTTGTAAAATTAAATTTACTTGCGAAAGAGTAAATAGTACGCTAGTGATCGAACATTATTTTATAAATATTTATTAAACCGGACTAGCTTCAATTACCTGGTCATCATCATACGGCGATGGAAACAAATGTATCTGTTGATAAAATTAGTTGAAACTAATCCGGTTTAATAAATATTTTTCGAGATAAGATATAGAAAAGGTTGTTTTATTTATTCGTATACATTTTAAAAACAATTAATTTTGTAGATTTGTCAAATTATATGTAATTTGGTTGAAGTTAGTCGTTCAATCCATTCCGAATTATTTATATTATTGGTTGAAAAGAAAGTATGTGGGGTATGATGGCGCGACTACTCGTTTTACCATTTCAAATAAACCGTTGCGTCCACGGTAGCGGGCTTTTAGTTACTCGAATCTAATCCAGTCGAGAGAGTCGAGCCGGCAACACCGTCGCTACCGCTACAGCTGTTCCGACAGTTTCCGCGCTGCACAGAGTTATTATTTAATTTTTGAGGTTGTGTTCGTAGAAGTGTTTTGTTCATTCGCGTTTGTGTTTTGTTTCCGTAACGGATTTGTTTTCGAGTCGTGACCCTCTTTTTATTTATAATTTTAAGCGCACAACGATAACCGTAAAACAAAGTGTGTGTAACGTTAAGTGTGATAACAACCGTACATGTTTTAAATAGGAAATACGCAATTTCGTTGTCTAATACCTGGAGGGCTATAAATAAGTGAGTGTTAGGTTAGGAGTATTGTAACAGGTTGCTTGTTGCGAGCAATAAAATTCTGGCATTGCTTCCAATGTCGCGTGAATATTTTTAGTTGCCTGGGCCAATTCTTGAATTCAAAGGGTCAGGTCAGGAACACTTAATACTACATATTATAAATACAAATTATAATTAAATATTTACGTTGATTACGTTTGCTATATTGAAATTGCAATAAACGATACGTCATAAACAATTTCTTAATAATTATGAGAATACGTTAACTGCAATATAATATTATGTATTTTTAAACGGAATTGACGAGACACATCCTTTAGACTGCTTACAAATTACCTCATTTATATTCTGTAAAATTTTATTAATCATCGCATAATTTTCTATAGCAACAAATTATTTGTGTATGCGCTTTTGATTACTTAATGATTTGGTGGCAATTTTCTGTGATGATAAAGTCTATTTTTAAATTAATTTATTTGATAAAGTTAAATCAAATTGCTGCCGAAGCAATAAAATCTATTCATACAAATTATAATGAAAGCAGTTAAGTGCAAGGGAAAAAATTATCATTGGAAGGCTTTGTTAAATATCTTCCGCATCATGATTTACATGTTTATAAATAAAGGAATATTTTTTTATGATATTACTAATTAAATATAAATAATATAATATCTTAGTTGCATAAAAATATAATCATCTATATCTAAAATATAATATTATAAATTAGATATTAGGATTAAGATAACAATACTTTTTTTATAAGAACGAGTTGCTTCATCACGCTCGTGAAAGTGTTTCCTTACGAGATAGCAATATCAGCAATATAAATTTATTAATCACTATTTGAAAATTTTCATAAATAATTATTTATTTTGTATTAAAAAAGCGCATATTAGTGATTAAGATTAATTTATTTTATTACTAACATTCTTCCGTACAAAAAGTTTAAGATTTTGTTTTTAAAGTTCATTAAAAATAATTTATCAATGGTAAATAATTTATGTCGTCGTTTAAAGTCGATTAACTAATTTCGCACGTTGCTACAAGAGTAAAATAAGTTTGATAGATAAGGTATTTTTGTATATTTTTATTTTTCTCTTATATAAGGAAAATTAATGGATTCATACCAAAAATTCGAAGTGCCCCGAAAAAGGGTACACCATATAGGGAACTTTTATGGTATGCATTTCTTAGAAAATTTTATTCTTTATAAATCGTGTCAACTCGTGTAGTTTTTTTCGAATATACCGAACGATTTATAATCAATACGAAAATTGCGTTTTTAAAATTGTCGAAATCGGAAAAATTTAATATTTTTTAAATTACACGATTTTCCAGTAATATTTGTTTAGTTGTGTATTAATTTTGTCTTAACGAACATACCGAAAACCACAAAAGATTTTTTTTTTCTGTTATTTTTGTAAAAAAATTGATTTTTTTTTTAAATTTTATTGTGAAATTTTTAAGAACGCCTAATTGAACAGTGAATTTTATTCCATTTTTTATTATTTGCTAACGTCTACTGTATTTTTTCAAAATGTTTATGTTTTTGGAGAAAGCTTGCACGAAAAACACGAACATTTTTGAAAAATAATAGACTTTAGCAAATAATAAAAAAATCTAAAGAAAGAATTGACATTTTTTACTGTTTTTTCAATTACCTGAAGATTCATACATAAAAATTTTAAGTTTGAAATTTAGCCCCTCTTTGTCTTAACTTAAAATAAAAATAAAAAACACAAACATTATTTTTTTTACAAAAAAAAAATAACAGAAAAATAAATATTTTGTTGCTTCGGGATTGTTCGATGAGACAAAATTAACACACAATAAAAAATATTACGGAAAAATTAAGTAATTTTAGAAATATCGCACTTTTCAGATTTTAATCATTTTTAAAAACGCAATTTTCTTATTATGTATGGATCACTTGGTATATTTAAAAGAAGCTAAATAGATTTTAAGACATGCACAACCGTTTTTCAAAGAATAACATTTTCTTTAAATTGCATATTAAAAAAGTTTTCCGTACTTTTTGGCGGACACTGTATAATCGAACTGCTTTTTACAATTTTGAAGAAGCCCCCGTTGGGCAAGTTCAAAGAGTGTATTTGCTATAATGAAGTCTTTATCTTGACAGAACCTCATTACATTGTAGTTTAATATCACAATAGTAAGCTCACTGCGGCAGCGAAAAATCACGTTTTTCCGAATGTTAATAAATTAAAAATATTATATACTTGCCCCAAAGGTTCCAAACTTAATTACTTAAAATCTGCCAAAATTTATAAAAATAACTGTAACCCTTTTGTTAATGTCTTAAATGAGTAGTCAGAATTATACCTATATGGTTTAACTTTTTTTTAATGTTATGCAAAATTAAATTTATTTATGTTCATTATTTTATTTATTTATGTTATTTTACTTTTTCTAAAAATATAATCCATTCTAATTTTTATTTAATCTCTTCTTAGTACTTTGTAGTGCCATTTGTTTCTTATTTATTTTAATTAATACGTTTATGTAATCCGCTTACTAATCCCCCTAATGATGTTTTGTCTACGTATATAAATGTATTTTTTCTATAACAATATTTTTGTGGTAAAAACTTAGTAAATTGTTTTATTTTATAATGAAGTACCACGTAGTAAAGGTGGAAACCATCCTTATGAGTAAAACAATACATTTTTATAATTGAAACAGTGGGACTATTTATATTATTATTTCATTATAATCTTTTCATATATAGTAATTTTTTACAAAATTTATCATAATTTTATATAATATGACTAATAATTGTACACAAATTTGTCATTGAAATTTATATTTGTAATCCAAATATGTATTTTACATTTTTAGATATAATGTAACTAAAATTGAAACTTATAGTGCTTTATAGTGTTGTACAATATTAGCCAGGTAAATTAATTATTACTGGAGATATGAGGGGTTGGCTGGCGACCCGGCAATCCTGTCAACTTGCTGCGACAATGTTACCTCGCTTATAATGTAATATATTGGATTTGTGTAAATAAAACTGTCGTATTTGTAATTTTTTGTTATTAGTTTTGTTAATATGTTTATGTTGTCTACTGGTTGAGAATTTTCCTTCAAAAATTGCAATAAGCGGCGTCGATTTGAACACAATAATAATGAAGATATGTTGCTCAATTCTATAGTAATTTAACCTTATAAATTCAATTAAATTAGTTTTAGATCGATATTTTAATATCTAACTTATAAAATCGAATGTCAAAAAGAAGGATTTTGTCAATTTACAAGATAACTATAAAATTTATAACAAAATTTTATATAAACTAATTTGTACATCTCTAAAATCTGCATATTTTGGTTTTTGTTTCAATAATAAAGTCCAAAACACAAATAAGATACAAATTTATTAGTTTTTTCTCTTTAAGAAATATAAAAAACCAATAGAGGGCGTTTTATAGATGGTCAAATGCGGAAAACAAAACCCACTTGATCACTGTCAGTTGTTGACAAAACCCGCAAAATACGAAAATATAAATAAAAATTATATAAAATCCCTCCACCCTCGGCTAAAACATGGGGGAAAAGTTTTAGTATGCATTGTGACCTCCAGTTTAGATATAGACTATTAGAATTAGACTGTCAATATACTTACTTTTATTTATGTTTACTTTTCCTTTTAAAAGGAAAAGTATAGGTCCCACCTCAAAATTTCAAAATCGACACTTCAACGAAATTATCCATTTTGTATGTAGATGGTTTTTAGAAAAATATTTGTATGTATTTATGTGTATGTATGTATGTATGTATGTATGTATGTATGTATGTATGTATGTATGTATGTATGTATGTATGTATGTATGT
>JARJEC010005135.1:0-11872 GCA_030264575.1 Tachinus sp. AB-2021 | reverse complement strand
TGGACTTTAAAACATGACTCAATTTTGAATTAAAAAAAAAATAATCCACACTTTCGTATATTCAATATTGACTTTCTTAATAATGCGTTTATAATTAGAAAGATGCACTGTTGGAGATTGTTGGACTTGGAACTACACTTTTTTGCATTATAAAACGCACTATCTATTATCACTGGTTGCGTGCTACTATTTTTATGTGCAATTTTATGCTGCTATTTATAATTAGTAATATCATGGTGTCATATAATAATTAATGTAAATAAGCAAGAAAATTTCCTTAAATTTAAATTGTTGTTTGATATCGAAGCAGAATATTAATTATAATGATTTTTATTTTATTTTATAATGGCAGTAAATTGTTTTCCCGGAATAGATGTTAATGATTCTTTTCAAAATAATTGTTATTAATAACATTTTATACAATGATATGTCCAATTCTATTGCAACAAACATAATTTATTAGGATAAATACAATTAAATAAGTAATTGTGCATTTTTGGATGAAAACTTTTTTCGCAAATAGAAAGTAAACTTTATTTGTTTTTTTTTTTCAAATATTTCCACAAAAAAGATGCGTATATAAAAGCTCCTAGCTGCCAGACGTATGGCATCCCTTTCTAACTTCAATAAGGAAGATACAAATCCAAAAATCAGTCAAACTATGGATTCTCAAAAACGTTGCTAGCTCTCGCACTAAAACAATTCTCAAAGAATTTGCTATTTTGCAAACTTTTATATTATTTTGCACTCATTTCAAAATTTGATCACCACATGACCAAGTCAAAAAGGTACCCTAATTTAAAAAAAATGGAAGAATATGAAAATTGTATGTAAAACTCAACGGCTTAAAAAATTCTACCAAAACTATACCTTTTAAAAAAATTGAGAATAATCAATTTCAAAATGAACTGTGTTGACAATGCATTCTGTTTTATTCCCGATCAGTTTATTGAACTCTGGGGCGCCACCTCACGCCTTGATAAAGCACTAATATTCCCAAGAAAGCAAATATGCGTTGCTCTAGCATCCACTGCTCCATGATTACAACTTAAAGCAAAATGCTATCAGTCAAGAAATGAAATGTTAACTGCCACACGCTTCGCCCTTTTCTTAATGTTGAGTACTAGATAATTCAAAAACACTTGATTCCCGTAATCCACTCTGTATTATTCTGCATTTGAAATTTATGAGCCTAATCAAAATTTGAAGTTAAAAAATTATAGTAAATGAAAACTGGAGCAGATTTATAGTGAAACTATCAGATTGTAAAAGTAGTAATGTCTTGCATAAACAAGTCAAGTGGCAAGACAGCAAATTGGCCCACTAGACCAAAAAAGTGCTGTGTATCAAAACTAGGCCACCATACTCGTTACGTGTAATCAATGTATAAGTTACACAAATGAGCTCAAAATAATGTTTATAAGGTGCACGTATTTTGACGCGGTACTCTGTCTCAACTTCACAAACTGACTGATAAATAAACAACATTGATTCTACAGTGTAACTTCAACTCGATTTACAAATACTTCAAATTGATAACAAAATGCAGCAGTTGTCTTTCCCAAGATTCATATAATACGAAATACAGATTCAGTAGACTTTAAAATAATATCATTATCTCTCTTTCGAGAATTTTTCCCTTGTATATAGGGAAAAGTATTGGATTCATACCAAAAATTGGAAATTTCGATTTCAACAGAAATATACGCTTTGGAGGATCCTGAATCTAAAAACCAATTTTTTAGACTCAGAGACCAGTCTAAAAAAAATATTTTTAGAAAAATAACTGTATGTATGTGTGTCTGTGTCACGCATAAATCAAACAGTTTTAAAAATATTGTTCTGACATTTGGAGAATATGTTGGAAGTAAGCCCTAGTTGTGCCGCCCAAGAGTTGATTTCGATGGTTAAGTTGGCAACACGTGGTGGTCAATTTTCTTTCAAAAACCGCCATAAACGACCGGAATTTGAACATAATAACAAATGAAGATAGGTAGTTGCTCAATTCTATAGGAATTTAACCCTAGAAATTAAATTAAATTAGTTTTAGATCAACATTTTAATACCTAACTTATAAAAATGCATGAGACATATCAAAAAGAAAAATTTTGTCAATTTATATGAAAACTATGAGATTTATAACAACATTTTATATAAACTAATTTGTAGATCCCTAAAATCTGCACATTTAGTTTTTTTTTCATTAAAATGTTCCAAAACATAACAAAGATTTTTAGAATTTTTTAATTTTCTCTTTTTATGAAATTTTGAGATGGTCACATGGGGAAAACAAAACCCAATTGATTAATGTCAATCAGTGTCAAAATACAAAAATATTCTTATCAATATTAGTAATTATATAAAATCGGACAAAGCGAAGTGTGGCAAACAGACCGAATCCACCTTTATACTATCCTCCATCAAGACATGATAACATTCTACTTATCTTATGATTCTTTTCGACTTAAAAACTCATGGCAAAAATGTTATTGGGGAAAAAGTTTTGGTACTACCTCTACTTTACTTTACTTTTACTTGCACACGCAAGATTTCTTTGTACAGCTGAGCGACTGTCTCAATCTGCACTATAAATTGTTCGTTCTGATCTTTTTTACGTAAATGTTACCCATGCATTGCAGGCATAGTAACCACTAAGATTCGAACCTTCAACCATCCTATATTATGACTTCCAAGTTGATGGATGTAAGAAGTGCGCCAGACTTCCAGTCAAAATAACAATTACAGCAATCTGCTTGTTATAGACCAAACTTGGGCCAAAACATTATCGCAGTGCTTAGTGTTGACTGCTGCGATCCAAAGTTAAAATCAATTTTCAGAATATTAAGAAAAAATGTGGCAATAGCCTACAGCAAGAAAGGAGAAGCTGGGCTACTACCATAGGCGCAAAATAAGCAAATAACAAGTAATTTGAAAATTGTCCAAACCTTGTTAAGTAATATCCTTGAAAACAGATACAAAAATGCCTTCCAAGCGACCACCATTGGCCAGGAACATGACAGAGTCGGAATTTCAATCCAGCAGACTAATATCACGTGTTTGGCAGCCAGGCAGCATTACAAGCGTTATGATAATAAAATTATAGTATTGGAATGCGTAGGCAATTTGGAAGCACTGGCCACAAACAAGAGAGAATGCCTGGTCTGGACACCAACGAACCAATGCTAAAAGGAAACCTTATCGCCGAGTGACTAGAGAGTATGCCTGGTTTGGACACCAAAGTACCAATGCTAAAAGGAAACCTTATCGCTGAGCGACTAGAGTATGCCTGGTTTTGACACCAAAGGACCAATGATACAAAGAAAACCTTACCGCCGAGCGACTAGATAGTATGCCTGGTCTGGACATCCAAGGACCAATGCTAAAAAGAAAACCTTACCGCCGAGCGACTAGAGAGTATGCCTGGTTTGGACATCAAAAGACCAATGCTAAAAAGGAAACCTTAAAGCCGAGCGACTAGAGAGTATGCCTGGTCTGGACACCAAAGGACCAATGCTAAAAGAAAACCTTACCGCCGAGCGACTATATAGTATGCCTGGTCTGGACATCCAAGGACCGATGCTAAAAAGAAAACCTTACTGCCGAGCGACTAGCCAAAAAGGGAACTACTGCTACATTTATTGGAACAAAAGCAAGTTTTGAAATTTGCACTTAAAACTGGAAAAAAATAATCCGAAGCAAACTTTCGGCGGAACACAACAACTTGTGGAAAAGCTATCAAGGTCACACTAAATTATTCCTAACTAGGGAATGCAACTTTTACAGATTAAATATATTTCATACTGGGATTCCAAAATTATATAC
The DNA here is from genome assembly GCA_030264575.1 of Tachinus sp. AB-2021. Lineage (NCBI taxonomy): Eukaryota > Metazoa > Arthropoda > Insecta > Coleoptera > Staphylinidae > Tachinus > Tachinus sp. AB-2021. The sequence continues at coordinate 8,050 of JARJEC010005135.1, read as the reverse complement.
ATATTATTTAGCGGCGAAAGAAGAACTAAATAGAATTTCCTCAGTAGCTTGGCACTGAATAGCACTGTCCGATCAAGAGTAGCAAGGTTTAATGTTTCCTTCTTGAACGAGGCTACTAACCCACAGAGGGTGCCATGTCCGTAGGACTGCCACCGAACGTCGAAGAGATATCTCCGTAAAGTCACGCAGTCCTAAGCAGGTGGCAAACTCCATCTAAGGCAAAATAACACCACGAGATTGATAATGAACAAGTACTGTAGGTAAAAGTTGAAAAGAACTTTAGAAGTATGTAAAACCTTTCAAAGTTCAGAGATCCCAGCCAGCAGTCATGTCATTTTCACGTCATTTTTTGGTGATATTCGAGAATATAACGTCATATGACCAATAAATGACTTCTAATAGACGTCATTTTTAATCGAACAAATGTCTCGTTTACAACGTCATAACGACGGACTTTTGTGTCATTTTTGAAAAGCCATATTTCGGACGTTATGTTGACATACGTTTCACGTCATATGACGAACACAATTAGCCTCTGCCTAGAATATCTTATGCACACGCAACTAGACAATAACAATCCAAACGCCTTACGAATCTAACCTTACTTGTTGGGTATGGCGCCGAGTTTGAGAATGGTGATAATAGCAATATTGCTATTGTTATCACTAGTTAGCTAAAAAATTAAGTTAAGTTGAAATAACTTCAGATATTCAGTAAGTCTTAAGTGCAATTATTAAAGGAAAAAGATGTCGGACTGAATTTTTATCATTATGCAGCAGCAAAATAAGTCACAACATACGTCATCTAATAAATCACCATTAATTATAAACACTTTATTAGTTGAAAGTATTGATAAAGTATTAGATATTAATGCTACTTGAGAGACCAACCAGTGTCGTTCAAAATATTATGAACCGCAATTTGAAGACAATATAAATATTAGATGTAACGACCTTTTAGATATTGGAATGTATAATGAGCTGACAATAAGATAAATTAAAAAATTACATTTATTTTAAAGTTCAAATCGGAGTTCTTCTGTCTGCCAGCGCTGAGAAAGAAGGCAGAAAAACTCCGAAAAACGTACGCTAAAATAAATGTACTTTTTAAATAACAAACAACCAATTATCCCATTGTGTGAGCCAGCTCACTACCCATTCCAATAATGATACAAGTTTATTGGAAAAATACCAGCACGTCTGTTTTACGTCATTAAGTTACGTCAATTTCACGTTTTTAAACGACGTCTCTGGTCCCTGACATATTTTCGTCATAATTTAGGTCATAATGACGTAAACTATAACCAAAAATTACGTAAATGTAACGTGGCTTTGCTGGCTGAGGTACAGCCATAGATTATAAATCTGAAAAATCAAAACGAGCGATTCATCGTGTCTCTCGGCCGGCGACATACTACCCATTCCAGTATTGATACAAGTTTATTGGAAAAATACCAGCACGTCTATTTTACGCCAATAAATAACGTCTGTTTTACGTCATTAAGTTACGTCATTTTTTTTTAAATGACGTCTCTGGTCCCAGACATATTTTCGTCATATTTAAGCCATATTTTAGGTCATGATGACGTAAACTATGACAAAAATGATGTAAATGTAACGTGGCTTTGCTGGCTGGGGTATAGCCATAGATTGTAAATCTGAAAAACCAAAAAGGCGATTCATCGTGTCTCTCGGCCGGCGACATTCCACCCATTCCAGTATTGATACAAGTTTATTGAAAAAATACCAGCACGTCTATTTTACATCAATAACTGACGTCTGTTTTACGTTAAGTTACGTCAATTTCGCGTTTTTAGATGACGTCTCTGGTCCCTGACATATTTTCGTCATATTTACCATGTTTTAGGTCATAATGATGTAAACTATGACCAAAAATAACGTAAAAGTAACGTGGGTTTGCTGGCTGGAGTACAGCCATAAATTTTAAATCTGATCAAATAAAACGGGCGATTTCGATCCAGTTGAAAAAAACTGATTCATTTTCACAAAATAACTTTTCGAGACCAAAACTATCTCCATATTCCTAACAAAGCCAACAAAAAATATTCAATAAAAGTTGTAGCATATGAGTCAAAAGAAACTGCGATGACATACAGGATTCATTACCGGATACTGTGGTTTTAACAAGCAGATTAATAGATTGGGCATACAACAAAATCCACTATGCTGCGGATGCTTGGAGGAGGCAAAGACTGTGCCAATGCAAAGCACACTTCACTTTGGCAAGTATATTCAAGAAGAGCTGAATACAATCTCTTAGCAAAAACTTCTGGACTGCATAGAATAAACAGAACTGATAAAGATGTAAGACATCAGAGGTGCACAATAGGACCGCGTTCGACAAACCACTTCATGAAGAAAGAAAATATCCTTAGGAAGAAGGAAAGGCATAAGAAGAAACTCCAATGATGCTATGCCGAAAGGTAATTCTGCTGGCGCTCATGCGGATATGAGGGGTGGTCCCGTATGCTGTCCAAATGTTGCGTGCACGTTACAGCACAATTCATGTTGAAATTCCTAAATTTGCGTCAAAATTTGATTAGTCTCAAAAAAAAGACCGAAACATTAAACCTAAGAAGAAAAAACCACAAATGTTATATATAAATACGGCGACAAAGATAAATTTCGGCTATTAAAATGCTGGAAACCAAATGAGTAATGATACGCATGCGATTTCATGAAAATTTGAGTGAAAAATAAATAACCTAATTGAAAGCATCTTATTTTTACCATTATTCAGGGAATAGAAACCAACAAATTTATCGGTAAATTCGAGCGAAAGCACATGAACATAATATTTTAAATTGGTTTGTTTACCTTTCACGCTTTCGGAAACAAATCCGAGTATTACGAAAAATCAACGGACATGCAATAACGTTTAATTCTCGCAGTGTGATGACTCGTCTTTATCAAACTTACAATACAAAATACAAAACAAAACCTTTAACCTTAACATTATATTACAAACGTGCATACATTTTCATATCACCCATGCTTTATAATCCTTTTTATTATAAATATATAATTATAGACTGACCTTGAGAATCCTTTAGTTACAATGTTTGGGAAGAACCAATATAAAATCCCCAAAAAAAAGAGTATCTCTAATATCCCATCCATTTATATTTGTCTGCAAATAAACACTATTGGTTGAATAAGCACATCAACATCAACAACACATTTATGAATTATTACAACCCGATTCACATTTTATATGGGCTTTATGTAGCGATAGCGAATGCCAACTGCATGTAATCGCACTTACTAATAAAATCGCAGTCGTTGTCTTTATTGTTATTGTACTAGCGTTGGGGGATTGTGGTCACTTGAATGAATTGGAATGACTGCTATTACCCAATCAAAATAATACTTAAATATAATTATATTTTCGTTTATAGATTATTGATTTGTATTTTTAGTAAACGTCAAGGTTGGCTATTGTAAACGCATGGAAGATGAAAGTGCGTGTAGACAAAATATTTAAAAAAAAAGAGAAGGAAGAGTTATGTGGGTCAACCCAAAGCCATTAATAATTAGTACTGTTCAGTTTAAAGTTTAAATTGCTATTATCTTAAAGCAAGTAGTATTATTTAGATTTTTTGCATAGTAATAATGTACTTATTACATGGGCATAAATTATTTAAATATTTATAATTATAACACTGACCTTTCTTGGCTTTATTTCTATTTGTATATCTCCAAACAAAAAATAACTGCACAATTATATAACAATAAAAGAGGAAGCAATTTAATACATAACTGTATAAACCAATTTCAAATTTAATTTTGTTTTATTCTTTAGAAAGCATTTTATAAAATTATATACGAGCTAATTGGAACTGCTAGAAATTTTATGTTCATAAATCGAAGCTATATTTTTGGAAAGTTATTTTTACCCCTTTTAATATTAATTTATGTACAGCAATGCAAATTTTTCCATACTAATATTTATTTATATTTAGCAATTTAGAAATACGTATAATTTTAGGCGATCGTGACTATTGTTAGACGCAATTAAGCCGCGAAATTACGTACTTTATTTGTGTATTTTGTGTTAATATTTAACATAAACACAAACAAACTCCGGTATTTTATTTAAGCAAAAATGCAATTCTCGAGCTAAAGAACGCGATTTAATCCCAGGTCAGTTGAATCGCATAACCGAACCAACCAGTTTAACAAAATCAATTAAAACTGCTCCTTCAAAATTAATGCAATTTAAAAATTGATTTCTTTCAAAAATATTTAGAACAATTAACATAACCAATGCATATTAATTGAATTGGAATAATTATTATTTAATATAATTAATTGGAGTGACTTCTTATGAAATATAACAATTAACTATGTTTTTTATCACGAATTTATTCTTCGGATGTTAAAAGTTATAACTTGTAGCACCTAGAAGGCCGAAACTAGTAATGTAATCGTGAGAAGAAATTCGTGATAAAAAACATAGTAATTTGTTTTATTTCATAATTATTATTTCGTAAAAAATGCTTTTTTTGCTTTATTTATTGTTTTTGTAAATGGTTAATCAAAAAATTAATTCCGTTTCCGGTCAAGCCAATATGCTCAATACAAATTTCACAATAAAAATAGTGTATAAATAAGCAACGTGAGTAAGCGCATATTTTTAAGCTTGTTCATATCGAAATATTTCAACGTGTCTTTCACGATAATGATAATAATTTCAGAATACAATGAGCTGCCATTAAATTTAATTCGTCGTCAACTCGTTGCTTTTATAATGAACGGCAAATTAATTTTCCGTAAATTGGAATAAACTATACGACCTTCGATCAGGAGAAAATTTGTTTAATAAAAACAATAATTACACTTTTTTTCAATTATTTACAATGCGATCGACTCGTTTTTCCGGTTCAATGTTTGTTCAAACCTTTCCGGTATTCGTTTTTTACTAATTAGCAAATTTTTTCAATTACGAAAAATTTTCAATAAAAATGTGTTTGTTTATATTACTTATATGGCTAAAACTAGTTAAAACAAAATTCATTTATTTCGTTTGATTTAAAATAAATATTCTACTATTTTATTAATTTTTGTTTGTTATATTTTATTTGTAAAACGAAGATATGCATTATTATTATAATAAAAACTAACGAACAAAAATAATTAATAAAAAAATGTAATCGCCTAACTACACAAAAATTACGTATAAATATAGAGAATAATCAAGCAATTAAAAAGAATGAATTGAAATAACAATTTTAACCAAGAATCAACATAATAAATAATAATAATAATAAAGAAAATAAACAAAATTAACGAATTAAAAAAGAATTTTAAAAAAATCAAAAAAAAATTGAAACAAAAAACAATAAATATATATAAAAACAAATCAACTAAAAAATGAAATACAAAAAACATAAACAAACAAATAATAAACAAAAAAAACAAAAACAAAAAACAATAAAAAACCAACAAACAATTTAAAGAAAATAGATGAAAACAAACAAAATAAATAAAAAATGCAAAAAGCGTATTAAACAAAAAAAAAGTGTAAACAAAAATGAACAAATATGAATAAAACAAATTAAGCAAAAATTAATTAGAATAAAAGGAAAAATAAATTTAAAAAAATCACCCAATCACTAAATCACTCACGCAATCACTCATGCAATCACTCACTCAACCACTCAACCACTCAACCACTCACCCACTCACCCCCGCACTCACTCACTCACTCACTCACTCACTCACTCACTCACTCACTCACTCACTCACTCACTCGCGTCGGACGAATAATGACGTCACATAAATATGTACATTTGTAAGTGACGTCGGCGTCAGCGTAAGGTCTACGCTGACGCCGACGTCACGGTCAATTCATAATACACCCCGGCCACAGAGCGATAGCATAGATATTTACAATCAAAAGCTAAAATAGGCAATAAACAAAAATTGCTAACAAAAAAATAAACAAAGGTAGACCCAAACCTATCCTAAAACACATCCATTCACTATAACTACTAATAAACTACTACTAAAAATATAACAACTGACGAACGACATTGACACTTCATTCATGTTATATCTTCTACGCCATCGTTAATTATTTTTTTAAATTAGTTAAGTAAGTTATATTCATTCGGTTAATGTATATTTGTGTGTAATATAAAATAAAAGTATCATCCACTGAAGGTAGACGAATTAAGCAAAAAATAACAAAAAAATAAAACAAGAGAATCAAAAATGAAATAGAAATAAACAAAAATAAATTTATGATAGAATATGTCTCACGCTGTCTTTTAATTTTTTTAAATCAAAGAAAAAAATAAAACAAAAAAACATAATTGAAAAAGAACAAGTTAAGCGTTACGATATTACAAATTACAAAAATAAAGAGAATGAAAACAAATAAAAACAATTAAAAAAATAACAGATTAAATAAAAATAAGCTTAAAAAAAATCGAAAGAAGAAAATAAAATCAAAAGAATTTCGCAAAAATCACGTATAAACAAACAAAAATCGAAAAATAATTGAAAACAAATGAAGCAAAAATAAGCAAAAATAAAAGCACATTGCTTACAAACAATAAACTGAAAATAAAAGAAACAAAAATAGCTGTACACATTAAAGTAAGTAGTAAATTTTTTGTAAATTAAAATAAGCAGTAAAGTTTTTGTAAATTAAAATAAGCAGAAAAGATTTTTTTTCGACTGTAATAAAATTATTAGAAGTCTTAGATATATTTTAATAAAATACTTATTCTGGACCGATAGGCGTCACTATAGCGGAAGTTAAGTAGGGGAAGCGATGTTTGAAAGAAATTCACAATAACAAGCTATTTTATATTGACATTTAAGGGCATCGCACATCTGACAGATGCGTTGCGCTGCGCGGCTCTCGACATTATATTATACATTGTTCTATGACATCGACGTATGCGGATGGCTGCCGACTCGTCATTGAACAATGTAAAAAAATGCCTAGAGCCGCGCATGGCCGCCGATCTGCCAGATGTGCGACGCCCTTTATTATTTTGGATACTTATATTCTGACCGATTAAGCGTAATTTTTCAAAAGTTAAGTGGAGATCACACGGATTAAGAGATATTCACAATAACAAGTTAATTAATATTGACTTTTTTTTCTTATTTTTTATACTTACTCTGGTCCGCTAGGCGTTACTATAACAGAAGTTACAGCCCACCAGAATTAGCTTAACGCGCGCTCAACGCTCGTGTGTGTGTACAGCTATACAGATCTCTCGATCCGTAGAAAACGCGATTCCAAAGCGCGTGCTACAAAACTCCTAATGTGTACAGGGTCTAAGTCTTCTTACTCAATTACATATTGATACAGTACAAAAAAGTAGTGTGGCCTATGAAAGGTCTATTTGTTATAGTATAACCAACTTAGCGTGGCTTATAAAAGACGTTTTCGCGCAAGGGACGTATAACACGAGAAAGATCTAGAGTATGCTCTGATACTAATTCTGATGTCACTATATTGAGAAATAAAATGTTATTTAATAGTAATTTTTGTTGTTGAATACTTATTCAGGCCTGTTAGGCATCACTATGGCAAAAGTTAAGTAGGGGAAGCGCAGTTTGTAAAAAATTTACAATATCAAGATATTTACTATTGGATTTATTATTTTAGATACCATTCTGAACTGTTAGAAGTCACTAAGTAGAAAACGTGAAAAATTGAAGCTGATAATTTTGGATCCTTATTATGGCCCGTTAGACATCATTATAGAAGAAATTAAATAGGGGAAGCGCATTTAGTGAGAAATTCACAATAACAAGATATCTAATATTGCATTTATTATTTTTGATACCAGCCCGTTAGGTGTAACTGTAGCGGAAATTAAATAGGAAAAGTGCGGTTTGTAAAAAACTCACAATAAAAAGTTATTTCATATTAACATTTATTATTTTGGATACTTAATTGGGCTGGTTAGGCATCACAAAAGTGAAAAGTTAAGTATGGGGAGCACGGTTTGTAAAAAGATCATAATTATTAGTTATTTACAATTGACGTTTATAATTTGGAATAC
>JARJEC010005086.1:0-10838 GCA_030264575.1 Tachinus sp. AB-2021 | reverse complement strand
GCAATAAATATACACAAAATTCCAAAATATACAAAAAAATATAAACAAAATCACAAAATATGCAATATATATGCATATAAACATGCTAGAATATGCAACATATGCATACAATTTTGCTAAACTATGTAATAAATATTCAAAAAATTCCAAAATATGTAACAAATATATATATATATATATATATATATACAATTTTGCCAAAATATGCAATATATATGCATACAATTTTCGAAAAATGAGCAATAGATATGCATACAATTTTGCCAAAAAATGCACAGAATTCCAAAATATGCAATAAATATGCAGAAAATTCCAAAATATACAAAAAATATTAACAAAATTACAAAATATGCAATATATATGCATATAATTATGGCAAAATATGCAATAAATATACACAAAAATTCAAAATATGCAATAAATATGCGTAACATTAAAAAAAAATTAATAAATATGAACAAAATTCCAAAATATACAATAAATATGCACCAAAATCTAAAATATGCAATAAATATGCATAAAAATACATAATATGCATACATTTTTTCAAAATATGCATTATCTATGCATACAATTTTGCCAATATAAGCAATAAATATGCATATAATTTTGCTAAAATATGCATACAATTTTGACAAAATATGCATACAATGTAGCCAAAATATGCAATATCTATGCGAACAATTTTGCCGAACGATGCACACAATTCCAAAATAAGCAATAAATATACACAAAATTAAAAAATATACAAAAAAATATTAACAAAATTAAAATATATATATATATATATTCAATTTTACCAAAATAAGCAATATATATGTATACAATTTTGTCAAAATATGCAATATATGTGCAAACAATTTTGCCAAAATATGCATTAAATATGCACAGAATTCCAAAATATGCAATAAATATGCACAAAATTAAAACATATACAAAAATATGAACAAAATTTCAAAATATGCAATATATGTACATATAATTTTGTCAAAATGTGCAATATATGCATACAATTTTGCCAAACTATGCAATAAATATTCTCAAAATTCCAAAATATGCAATAAATATATATACAATTTTACCAAAATATTCAATATATATGTATACAATTTTGTCAAAATGTGCAATATATGTGCAAACAATTTTGCCAAAATATGCATTAAATATGCACAGAATTCTAAAATATGCAATAAATATGCACAAAAATAAAAAAAATACAAAAATATGAACAAAATTTCAGAATATGCAATATATGTACATATAATTTTGTCAAAATGTGCAATATATGCATACAATTTTGCCAAACTATGCAATAAATATTTGCAAAATTCCAAAATATGCAATATATATATATATATATATATATATACAATTTTACCAGAATATGCAATATATATGTATACAATTTTATCAAAATGTGCAATTTATGTGCAAACAATTTTGCCAAAATATGCATTAAATATGCACAGAATTCCAAAATATGCAATAAATATGCACAAAATTAAAAAATATACAAAAATATGAACAAAATTTCAAAATATACAAAAATATGAACAAAATTTCAAAATATACAAAAATATGAACAAAATTTCAAAATGTGCAATATATGTACATATAATTTTGTCAAAATGTGCATTATATGCATTCAATTTTGCCAAACTATGCAATAAATATTCGCAAAATTCCAAAATATGCAATAAATATATATACAATTTTACCAAAATATGCAATATATATGCATACAATTGAGCAATAAATATGCTATAAATATACATACATTTTTGCCATATATACGCATACAATTTTCTAAAAATGGGTAATAAATATGCACTCATTTTTCCAAAATATGCAATATATATATCAGAAGGGTGGTTTCAACCTATACTATGTGGTACTTCATTATCAGAAATAAATAAAACAAAAATTATATTTATTAAAAATAAAAATATTTGCTTCCTGGTGGAGGTGCATTTAAAGAGACAGAGATTTGTTGTTTTCTAAACTGTATCTATTAGACTATTTTGTTGTTTGTAATTCAATCTCAATGTCTTTTATCGCTTACATGTCGATTCTTGCTGACTACTCTCCTACACTACCTTTGCCCACATTGGCATTTCAGTCTCCCATCGCAATGTTGCAGCAATAGAATGTTGCCTTCTTTACAGTCTTCTTCTTGTGCTTCTTGCCTTGTTAGTCCGAATCAATAATTTTTGTTTATTTTGCATTTTACGTTTTAAGTTTACTATTTTTGATTCCTGTAGCATAGTTCTAATATTTCAATTTCCTGGTAATTGGAAAAATATAATGTTTTTGAAGAATTTATGTTTTGTACGAATTTTAAATTTTTGTTAATCTGTAAGTGTATATTTTTTGCCTATTAATCAAACCACGATCATTATTGACCCTGATATATACTTTAAAAATAAAAAGTTGCATAGTGATGTATTAAATTTTTAGATAATTTTCCGTTCTATATTTTAAGTTTCAGGCAGTGTTCTCTTTCACAAACAAAAAAGGAAATGTCAAAATGCCCTTATAAAATAATTTTACACCAAACTCACTAGGATCCAAATAGTTAAAATCAATTTGCATTTTTTAATAGTTATTTATTGTATAAGAGTTTTAGACAGCAGTTTATCCACGTAAAAATATTTAAACGCGAGAGCGAAGCTCGGGAGTTTAATTAAACGAAAATTAAAAAAAGTTTTTGTAATATAAAACGTGGTTGCCTTATCATAATTACAGATGCTATGTGTTGCTACGATAACAATTCGACAAAGTTACTTTATTTCACTAGAGGGGAGTAGGTCACTATACGCTTCCAAATTGTGGATAAAAATTTAATACAAGGTGATTTTGAATAAATTATAAGCTCGATAAGTGTGCTGGCTAGAAGAAAATCAAATTTTGAGATAACTCTTTATCAGATTTGAATAGCAACTGACTGTTGTCCATCTAAATTTCCTTAAACACGTTTATGTCATCGTATATCATTTTGACCGATTTACTACTCTTTGAACAATTAGATGAAGAAGTACAAGATCGTAAAAAACCAATTAATATTTGTTTATTTTTTATGTTTAATGATTGAATAGTTTATATGAAACAGTCAATATACATAATTTAAAACGTATATACTTCTAATATTTTAAAAGAGTTTTAATATAATAATTTGATTAACTATTATACACATTATTTATCAATTTTGGCAAGTTTCCTAGAAATCCCGTTTTATTTAATAATTTTACATAAATATACATAATATATTTACAGTGCAGATTTATATATTCATTTTTTATATAAATTATAAACTGTGAATTTATTGATCCGCAAAACATGAGCAGACAGTTTTACACATTGAAGCCAGAAATAACATACTTTCTTACGTACGTAATAACATAATGGCTGAATTGAATAAACAACAGGTTTACATCAGAAACGATGTGATAGTTATAGTACTTACATTTGTTACATCTTAACATTATAAATTAAATAGTCTAATAAAATTATCAATTTCTTTAAATCATTTATTAAATCAAATTTATTACTTTCAAACTACCGAGTGAATTTTATTAAAATCTAGCTCTATCATCGCTTATAGTATTAATCTTCATTTTTCGACTAACAACAAAAGCATACTTTTTCAACTTATGTATTGTCTAAGATTTTGAAAACTTACTGCGTATTTTATTATAAATAAAACATCTAGGTAAAAATATATATTTTTACTAAATATTGTATCAATATTTTTGTCGAATCAGAAGAAAATTAATTAATGTTCTTCCAACACTTATACCGTGTCTCCTTCTAAATCAATTTGTCCTTTCAATGAAATTATTCATGACAAATGTAACACTTAAATAGCGATCAGATTACATACAAATTAATATCCGGAGATTTATATTCGGTAATTTATCAATTTGATAAATGCCCAGACCATTAAAGATTTTAAAAAAATTATTAAAAAAATATCTGCATCTTGCCAAATAATTGAATAATACATAATTCATGAATCTCGCGTTTTTAGCCAGTCAATGACAAGGCTTATTAATTAATTCACTATTACAGCACATTAAACGCATGAGCAATAACATATGAAGAGACGAAGCAGACGCGAAGAAGACAAAAAACAATGATCCTCGCATAAGGACGAACAAGGTCTAGCTTTAATGTAATACACATTGAATTCATGTCAAGAATAATTGATTCCAATTTATTTATTTTTTTGTGTTGTGCGTGTATCTTACCTCCTATTGGAAATTTTGTCGGTAGGAGGAGGGCCCTTGAATTTAAAATGCTAATTTTCCGTCCGGAATGTCTTCATCGGGACACTGCCTCCGATCACTTGCCTGATCAATTCCGGCGTTGATTAGTTCCGGTTATGGCGCCAACCTTCCCCAGAGCTGTACATTATTTCCGAATTAGCAATTCAATACATTTGGCGAACGATTAAGATGACGGAGCATTTCTCGCCTGCTCGCACCACCGGGGAGACAATTAATATATTTTATTGCTTATTAGAAGAAAAATATTAAATTGGTTTTTGTTCGAAATATATTAGTTCCTTGACATTTGTGCATTTCAAGTGGGCGAATATAATCAGAAACAATAGTTGATTCATCTAACGACTTAAGAAATATTTAAAAAAAAAATGGAATAAATTACCTTTAATTTATTTTGATATTTGTAAAAAATGTAAGGCTGAACTATGTACTACTGGTAGTAATAAAATATTTTCAGTTTCAATATAATAATGCCGTCACTGTTAAATGATATGGTGTTAATATTTAATTTGCATAAATTATCACTTGCTAAGTGGGTTATTTTAATGTCCATTAATTAATATTATTAGCTATAATGTAATAAAAGATAAATACATATTTAGGGCCAAAAACTGTACTATGAATAATTATCAAGCATAAATTTCTAATAAGTGCACACCTGCGTCGATTATACAAATTATTCACTTTAAAATTTGAAACGGGTATTTAATAACAGCTATAAAATTCAATATAATATCTGTACATCATAATTATTATAAATAACTAAACATCCGTAAATGTTTCTTACTGAAACTGACGAAACAATTTTGAATTTATTTAATAAGAATCTAATAAGATTGCAATAAAATTATCAAAACAAAGTATAATTGGGAAATTAAGCAACAGTTCCTTTATTTTTTACAATAATAAAACAAATATAATTATAATTGTAATGTTTCATCTTACTATGTGTTTTGGCGATTCTGCACTATTATTAGAAAGTTTTAAAAAAGATTTTGTTTTGTTTTATGTAACAATATAATGTTTCAAAGAAAGTGAAATAAATTTTATTAAATAATTGAAAAATTACGATCAATTTTTAACACAGTGATAAAAGTGAAGAAATCGTAAGCAATTGGGATTATTAACTTCATATAAATTGCGCATATTTGAGAGGAAGCTGATTAATTTTTAGTGAAATGCTTAGCTGCTACACATTTTTACTATACGGGGCTCGATTAAAAACAATATTGAAGATCTAAAAAGCAATATTTGTTTTGTTAATTACCAACAGAAATTTTGAGAAGAAGTAAAAAAAATATTGCAAAGCATCGATAAATGTTGAGAAAGTAATTCAAAATAAATATAAGAAAATGTTGTGAAACATGAAGAAAATACTAAAAATGTCCCTCCTGGGATAGGCAGCACAGTGGGCACAGTGGGCGTGGTTTCTTTATGTTTGAGTGTGTTATTTTTAGTTAGCAACGATAATACCATCGCGTTCTTTTTTATTGTTTTGGCTGGTATATTGATCTCTGGACCTTCTGTGGGCTATCTATATACTCCAGAGATTCAAGTTACTCCCAATGGAATAAATTACATAGTGCTAATTTTGGCGAGCTCGGAGTCCAATTTACGCTTCCCGGGTTGTGTCTATATTTCTGACACTGCAACATAGAGACTGCTGAGAAGTTTTAGGTGTTCTAGAGATCCTTGGAGACCTTTTCTTTCTCTTGGACACATTTGCCGATTCTCTGAAAGCATTTACATGCAATAAAATTAATTCTCTATCAGAAATTCAGCTTTGCAAGGGAATATTGAAAAGGTGACGAAAGCCACGTTGCACGGCGATCACCGAGTTGCTGTTGTAGAAATTCGCCTCTACGACAAAAGCGCGCTACTGCTGTTGCTGCTACAACCAACGCATGTTTGCGAATGACACGAACGGAAACAAATCTTTTATCCCTTTGTCCTTCCCACTGAGTTTGCTATAAATTGATAAAAAAATGATGCACCTCTCTTTATGTATTTAATTTTTATTTTGTATTCTTATTATTTTTCTTCGTTTATTTCTTTTAACTTTGTTTAGTCAAACTTTCTTTTTATTGATGCTTTTCTCAACTATGCCATTATAAATATATTGTCACTGTTTATATCTGACATGGGTACAATACTTTATTTTTAATTAACTCTTCAATCATTATACAATCTATTTGCTTCCTGTATAAGTCGTTTTTTCTATCTTTGCGCGAAAACGCCTTCCATATGCCAGGCTAAGTTGGTTGTACTGTAAATTAATATGTAATTTGTATTGGGATAAGTAGTAGCAGTGAGTGCAGATGACCAATTGGTAAAAATAGGACAAAGTTCTTGTCTTTAACATTGTATGCAGAACTGATGGTAGCGGAGTACCAAAAAGGAGTTAAGTTTGCGTTTTTCTTAACTAAGAATCGCGTATTCTATGTCTGTGAAATGACATTAGATTGCTTCTGACGTTTTTGCGATGAGTCATACACTCCTCTCGCCGAGACGTTTTTACACCCGTATGACACTATGTAATTTTGTATATCAAATTTTATATAGTTTTTGAAATACGCTATTTTATTATCTGGATTCAGCAATCAATGAAAAACGGCTATTCAAAAATTATACAATACAATATTTGATATAAAAAATTGTGTATTCTCATACACTTATTAAACAACTTGACAAATTGAATAATGAATATAAATACTTTGTACAAACAAAAATAAAACGAGAGTAAAATTAGAATGAAAAAAAGAAAAAGTATACCGTTTTTTTTCCCACCTTCTACAGTAAGTAGATAAGAAAATTACGCTATTGAAATATTTAGGTAATATTGAATATTAAGTGGTCAAACGAATTAAGAAATATTAGGAAAGAATTTTAGAAAATAGATAATCGATAATTGCTATTTATTTTTAATGCATTTGAGTCGCTTGGAATCAAAACTCACATCATCCAATTTTAACAAAAATATCAAGAAATTTTTCAAAAAGATTTTTTTAACAAAATTTTGAAAATGTGAGTTTTTATTCAAAGCGATTCTATTTTATCAATAAATATAAATAGCAAAAGATACTTGATAGGTCATGCGATGAGAAAACAATATTTACTAAAGGATGCCATAGAGGGTATGGTGGAATGAAAGACAAACGTGGATTAACAAGAAGAACAAAGTAAGTATTTATGAGAAGTAAAGAACATAGGATATAGTAACCTTTTTGATTGTTCAACATTTTTGTTGTCAACAACAATTAAATATTAATATACATTATGTCTACCTGTTTTTTACATAAAATACCGTTTTTAAATTTTGCTAATTAATAAGAATGTAGTAAGAAAAAATGAATGAATTTAAAAATATTATTGGTTCATACGTTTTGGTGTTTATATCCTACGCACATGGTCCAAACCACATGTAAACATATGAATTGCGTTTACAAAAATATATGACCTAGAGATAAATCATCTTAATCTTATTAATACCGAAATATTATAAGACCAAATACAATATTTTTATAATTTAAATTATTTATTTATTTTTAGTATGAAATAATAAAACGTATTTTTTTTTCTTCAAAAAATACACTGTGGGGTTTAATTGTCGGATAAGCGCCGGGCAACTTTGTTTATAAAAAACCAAAATTTTTATTATCAAAATGCTGAGAAAGTCTTTGTTTGGCCTCAAAAGTTCTCAAAGTATTAATTATGTCAGTAGAAATATTGTTTTATTTCTTATTTTATGCACCAATTTGCTTTATTTATTAGTATAAAAAAGTTGTAAGGTTTGTTATAAACTGATAACAAGAAATATGGAAAAACTTGCAAATTACTTTTGAAGAATAAGTCAAATTCAAATAAAAAATAGGCTTGTTAACGATTTTATAAAAATCAAAATTATAACGTAAGCAATATAATGAACACGACAAATGTTAATATGTCAGTTTGAATAATGTGCTGTGTTGATTATTTAAATTGACATTTGATGTGTGTATTGAGTTGTATTGCGTGATAAGGTTTAATTTTATTAGAAATTTTGCTACGTTGCCAAGTTTGAGGACTTCGTGAGATCTAATGAAGGCTTTCTCAGCATTTTGGAATTAAGATTTTGTTTTTTTTGCACGATCAACAAAGTTACCATTCGCTTATCCGCCAATTAATCCTCATCCTGTATTGAAAAAGTGTCATGCCGACCGTGCCGTTAATGTATCTAAAACTGCATTAATTTCATACTTCATAATTTTTAAAACAAAACAATCTAAAACAAAGCAAAATATTGTTAATTTAAACTACATTATCACACGAATTACCATTATTAATATGTACTGTACGTGACTAACTCTCTTTGTAAATGCTTTATTTGTCATATACATTAAAATTAATATTTTTCAGGACTGCTTGCAAAAACAAATACATAATATCTATAGCCTTGGGGTAATCATAATCTTTTAAGTAAAAATGTAATAAAAAGTGACTTGATTATGTTCAATTTTTATTTTCAAATTCAAGGACTTCCATAAAAAAATGCAATAAACATTACAATAATCGGAATAATTATTGATAATTGAGAGGCATCTGATTAATATGATTGCAACGGAAATATTAGTTTGATTTTATGAATATCTTAATTATTTATTGTGTATTTGCGTGCTGTTATTATTATTGCCGTGTACATTTATTAATGAATTCGTATTGCATTATTTTTCTAAGTATAAATATTGTTTTATAACAAATAATTATGAACTTTATTCAATTTAAAATACAAATGCATGATTAATTTTGAAATTATAAAAATTAAAATTACAAAATAGAAAATTAAAACATTTAAAAAAGCAATTCTGTCGAATGAAGTTTATGGTATCCTTAGATCGATATGTAAAAATAGATATTAATTTTTTTCTCTGAAAATTATTTTGTTATAACATTATTATCTATAATTTTAATCATATCGGGTCTTTTGACATTTTTGATAAATCAGATTTAACGTACAGAGAAAATTGCACATGTGCAAGAATTACAGCAAGAAGTGCACTGGTACTATGCAAATTTAGCATTTGCTCAGCAAATAGTCCAATAAATATATTATATGTTTAGCTATTATTATAAATTATCCAGAAACGTTTACATTCAAATATGGTTGGTTGCCTTTAAGAAACCGCATTCATTTATTTTCATGAAAGTATTATTTGACAATTCATGCAGTTTTTCGGCAACCATATTTTCCAACCAGACTTTTCGATATGATATGAATGAAAATTACTAATGTTCAATCAGTTAACCAACTTTTTTTTTCTTTGAAATAAATCTTGATTTTTGTTGAAAGAATTTTAGTAAATAATATAATTAGTACTTTCGGCGCCCTATTGAAATATAAACCGTTTCAAAGTTTTTCAGTCTACAAATTACCATTTTTGTTTATAATGCATTTCTTATTTCTGGTAGACCTCTACATTTACAGATTACATAAGTACATATTCATTAGGATGTCACTTATTTCCTAATTTTTGTATTTTTCAAATCGGTGTAAAAAATATGTTTCTGTTTGCAGATAAATTTAGAAAAAAGGTTTTTAAATCATGCTTTTTGTTAAACAGCATTTCCATGAAAAACATAGACAAATTTTTAAGAATTCTTATGTATTATGATATCATAAAAGCAGCTCACACTACCTTATTAAATCATACTCAGAGCAGATTCTGTTGAGACGACACAAGTTCAATTAAATCTCCATGTCATCTCGATCTTGAATCTGGACAAAATCTTGACAAGATTAAAAAATTAAACAAGATTTCGCCGAGATCTCGTCTTGATCTTGTCTTGATCTCTACCTTGGACGAAAAATATATCTCGATCTCGTTTTTGATTTCGAGACGAGATCGAGATTTTTCTCGTCTCGCCACTCATACTACTGTTAACAAACTATCATGTATAATATAGGATTTTTTAGAATTCTTAACAATTTTTTTATGTTTTTAATGGTAATACTATATAAGAACGATTTTCATTTTTTTTTCTATTTTTTACAAAATTTGTTTTTATTGACTCATGGAAACTTATTTTTGGTAGGATTAGACAAACATGAAAATAAAAAAGAATTTATGCTAGGGTGTCACTTACTTTCCGATTTGCATGTATTTCAAATCGGGTCGAAAATGTAAGTAATGCAAGTCAAAGAATAAATTTTGTAAAAAAAATATTTGAAAGAGGCTTATAAATTGCCTCTATTTAAACAGCATTTCCATTAAAAACATTCTAAAAAATCCCGTTTACGGGGCGGTTAGTTTTTCATTGTCCAGCTTATATCTGCTAAACTATTGAAAATATCAAAAAACTATTTTTATAAATGTTGATTGGTTAATTATCAGCAAATTATATATATAAAAAATAATTTACAGTACTATTTTCGGTTTTACCGGAAGTAACCTTAATTAATCTTTTAAATGGAACACCCTGTAAATTTTATTATTTTTTAATTTTCAGTTCAATTATCCTTAAAAAAGTTTATAAGATTTATATGCCTATAAGGTCAATACTTGAGATATTGCTGTGAAT
>JARJEC010005036.1:0-32539 GCA_030264575.1 Tachinus sp. AB-2021 | reverse complement strand
ATACTAAAATATTACTGTGATATTTTAATTATTTGTTTTAACAAAATCATAAATCTTATGCTACGTCTCTCCGTTACTGAGCCGACGTGATTGACATTCATAGTGGTATAGACAAAATTGCGATAAACATTTTTGTAATACATAAAAAGAATACAAATAAATGAACATCTGATTTATTTACTTGTAAAATAAATCAGATGTTCATTTATTTGTGTGTGAAGACGAAATGGATGATAAGAATGGTTTTAATCTTGCCAGCTGCACTAAAGTAAAATCAAAATTATGTGTTTGTATCTATTGCTACAATTTAGTGCACTTAAATTGTTATCATCAAGCCGAATACGGAACAAGCTTTAAAAAACACAAAACATAAAATCCAAAAAATTATCTGCAGGAATTAATTTTATTAAGGAGGTCAAAGATGGTTTTGTTATCTTATAAGGTGACAGTGTGACAAATGTAAAACATAGAAAATATCAGGGTTGGCAAAAAACACGTAGTTTTTAAATTTTAAACAAAAATCTGTTTTTTGTGTTTAAAATATTGAATGGAGCAAACAAAGTGTAAGTGTGTCTAAAACATGTTTAAAACACATTTAAAACACGTTTAAAATTAATTATTTTAAAATTTTAGCACAGTTTTTATTTGGAAACATTATTATATACATCATTTGGAATGGTACTTTCCAATTTAAAACACAGTGTAGACACTGAAAAAGCAGAAAAACTAACAACAGTATTTAAATCAGATACAGTAGCTTACAGCTATAAATTATGTATATCATTCTTTTTTGTTGTTGCTGGTTTTTATGACTTGGTATAGTAGTATTTACATTGTACTTATTGAATTTTAACTAACTGCTTATTGACCTCGAGGCTCTTCAGCCGTGTTAATGTAGGTATTGTGTGTGTCAAATTAAGGCTTGTTACTTTAGTTAAACTTATCTTCAATAACTAGAATGTCATTTATTGTTTCTCAACGGAAAATGGTACGAGTATCCTGCAGCCATCCAAGTGCTAACCAAACGTTGCTTAATTTTTGCAACCATTTGTAGTTGGCTGTGGTGCTACTAGTGATATGAAATCCTGCCGATCTTGAATTTATATTTTTACAGTTTTAGTTTTTTTTTTGTATAGTGTAAAATAGCTATTTACTATGTAAGATGAAAAAGAAAATATTCTAGGTTGAGTATGAGAAATTGCAGCACGAAACGTAGCGAGTGCTACAATCGTACTAAACCTGCAATATTCTTTTATACCGTACAGTTTTTGTACTACTTTGCTACTTTCCCGCATGCTAATACAAAAAAATGTTTAGTATATTAAGTAAACTAGTTGGATTAAGGAAAAAAATAATAAAACGGAATTAATTGAATGTATAGCTCAAAACAAAATATTCATCAGCAGAAAATAATATTCAAGTGAAAATAATAAAACAAAAAGGTAAAAAGAATATAATACATTTGCAATCCTTGAAATGGAACCTGAAACCTATCATAAAATCATTAATGGAAAATATATGTTGGAACATAATCGATGATTACGTTGATTTGGTGCTGTTAACTGCTATGGTTTCAACCATTTGTCGGAAAATGTACAGGCAACATATGTTGCACTTTGTGTGGCGAAGAAGACCATGGATACAACGAATGCACAGCAAACGTAAAAAAACATATCAACTGTATCAAAAACAAAATGATAAACTTCAATTACTCGGCTGTGGATCCAATATGTCCAACATCTAAGAAATACCTACAAAACGCTAGCAGAAAATTAATTACTCAACCGCATAGCATCCACAACGCATGGAATAATTAATTAAGGTTATTTACCAGAATATCCATTGTATATCAAATAAGCTGCCAAACTGGATCTTTTTACGCAAAACGAAAATCCTGACATCTAAATTCTTAGTGAACATTGGCAAAACTGGGAAAATATGGTAAACATTAACATAAACCATTATAATTCGGCAACAATGTTTTGTAAGCATTTGATAAAAAATGGAGGAACAGCTATATTTGTAAAAAATGACCACATAAAAAATGCACATGAAATTCATGAAATTAATATGTCAGTTGGAGGCACATTAGAGTATTGTGCATGTGAATATCGAAAAATAATCTTTGTAGTTATATATCGTCCCCCCAATGGAGACATTGAACTTTCTTTAATGTATTAGACTCAATATTAAATTTTGCAAGTAACCAACAAACGGATAGCTATAGGTTGAGACTTTAATATAAATTTTTTATCTCTTCAGAAAGATTTGGTTCTCTTGGAAGATATAATAAATGGGTATAACATGGTCAGTATTATAAATGAAACTACGAGATTTCCCTATAACAATACCGAAACATGTATTGATAACTTTCTGCTTAGCACAGACATATACAATATTTTCTCAGGTTGTTTGTTTTCAGCTCTATCTGATCATCTCTGCCAATATTTTGAATTTAGTTTAAACTTAAATCAACCAAATACTAGTTACTACAGAAGAGATATTAACAATTCCCCTAGAAGCAATCTTTGTAACGACCTAAAAGCTGAGAATCGGGGAAAATGTATACTCTGTAATAGATATGAATCAAGCATTTGACACTTTTATAAATATATTTTTATACTATACCAACATTCATTGTCCATTTACGAAACAATCAACCAAATTTTCAAATTAAAAGAATCAATATTAATATATACTCCCGAATTACTGAAGTTAAAACAAAAAGTATCATTTCTACAAAATATGTCTTGCCATTTCCAATCGTTTAGATCAGAATATAAGCTATGTAAAAAAGAGTTAGATGTATAACATGTTCACTGCCTAAGAGAAATTGTATT
The DNA here is from genome assembly GCA_030264575.1 of Tachinus sp. AB-2021. Lineage (NCBI taxonomy): Eukaryota > Metazoa > Arthropoda > Insecta > Coleoptera > Staphylinidae > Tachinus > Tachinus sp. AB-2021. Next base: position 29,699 of record JARJEC010005036.1, on the reverse strand, counting down.
GACAAATTAATATTAGAATCCAGCAACAAATCTAAAACTATGGCAAATTTTAAAGAGATTATGAACAAATTAAATCGAACAAAATAATTGTTGATAACATTGTTTTGGGTGACTTGCGTGCAGCGGAGATTTTCATACACATTTTCATAAAATTCCAACAAAGCTTCGAATGAAGACGAATCATACTATTGTAACCTAGATAGCCAATTTAAAACGATTTTTCTAGAACTCTTAACAGAAGACGTAATTTTAAGGATTATAAAAAAAATTAAATCAAGCAAATGCAAGGACTTTTATGACTTGTCCCCACATCTTATAAAAAACCGCATGTCTTTCTCAATTTTTCCTCTTACATATTCATGCAATCTGTCATTGGAAACAGGCATTTTTTCTAATAATTTAAAAATGTCAGTGATAAAACCATTACATAAAAATAACAGCAAATTATCAGCCAATTAGCATCTTACCAGTTTTTTCTAAGGTTTTTGAAAACGTATTTAACACCCGTCTGACTAAAAAAACAAATTCTCCTTTAAATCAAATCTTAGAACAACTTACTAACAGGATGGAAAAAAACAAATTTTGCCTACTAATTATGAGCGATCTTATGAAAGCATCTGATTGCATTTGTTAGGACATCTTATTAGAAAAACTAGAAAAGTATGGCTTTAGAGGAATAGAGGTTGCATGGATTAAATGTTACCTAACAAACAGATTCCAATTTGTAAATTTTAATGGTCAAAATTCTGAAATAGTTGAACTTACAGAAGGGATACAGCTAGGTTCCAGTTTGTCACCGAATCTAGATAATATGTTTTCTTATTAGAAATTAGCAAACTTAATCGGATTTGCCGGACGATACAACGATGGTTCTGGAATCGGACAACCTTGATTCACTCTAAGCAAATACAATTTGTTCTCTAATAAAAAAATAGTTTACAAATAACAAATTGTTGCTTAATGAGGACAAAACAATTTGTATTCTTCAATCAAACCATAGAAATGGCAATATATCCACAATAACTGGATAGTAATATTTTACTCCTGTCCGATAGTGCACGTCTGTTTGGCATTTATATTGATAAATCTCTAAAATGGGATGCTTATATCAACTACTTAGCCAATAAGTTAAACTTGGTTCTGGCCACAATTCGTATTGCTTCAAAAGGATGTACCAAATGTGCTCTACGATCTCTTTATTTTAGCCACTTTAATTCCCGTTTGATGTATGGAATTTTATACTGGGGTAAATGCAGATATGAACTTCTTAGTTGCATATTTGTCATTCAGTTACAATTATTGCTGGATTAAAATCAAGAGACTCGTGTAAACGTGAATTTGTACAATTAAAGATACATATCCTGTACAATCTATATATTTATACAATATGTAACGTTGTGTATAAAAACTATCATAATTAAAAAAAAAAAAGATGTTTTCACGATTACAATACAAGACATCGTGACTTATTAGTTCTACCACAGCACAACAAGCAAACATTTAAACAAGGTGTTAGATNATCATATCTCAAGCAGCGTGAGAAACAATACACAATATAGCCAGTTTAAGAACAGACTAAAAATGTTATTAAGTCGTAAATCATACTATTCCATGAATGAATTTTTTTGAAGATAACTTGATGTAATAGGCAATGTACAGTATCAAATAAATACATATTTATTATTTTGCAAATAATTGTGTTAATTGTGGATATCTTGCAAAAAAATTCAACATTTATTGATATTAACATTTTTCCAATATTTTTGACATTTATTACACATTGTAAAAGCGAAGCACCAAAAAATATCACAAAATGATTGTAATATTTGTATTTGTTGAGTTTTATGCAACTGGTCATTAACCTCGAGGTCCTTCAGCTGTGTTTATGTACGTGTGTGTGTGTGTGTGTGTGTTGAGTTGAGTTGAGAGAAAGGTTGTTTCTCTAGAAATGTGCGTCCGATAATACTACTACAATATAAATACAAATATTATTAAAGTATTGAAATTAAAAAATTATCTATAAATACAAATACTTGCTCAGCTCTGGCAAAGGCTCTGAAAAATGACGCCCTGTAAGAACTTTTACTTCAAAAATTAAGGTTAAACTAACGACAATAATGAGTAAACAAATAATAATCAACAAAAACACCAACTGCGCCACACAATAATTTAAAATTAAAGCTAAATTTGCAAAAAAAATATGAACGAAAATATCAAACAAATAATAATATTTAATATAATAATATATTAGTAATAATTAATCAAAATTAACAAATGCAAATGAATTAGTTTTTTTTTTCTTTGCAGTTAGTTTTTATTTGAAAAAAAAAAGAATTACATAATTGAAAATTTATGTTGAAAGCATCCAAACACATTTTGAAAATATGTAGGACTGGCTCTGCTGTACATATTAGATAATAAAATGTTTTTTTAATACAAATCTGATTTAAATATTACTTATAACAGCCAATACTGCAAAAAATATAAAATAAATAGGAAGTAGACTAATATATTGTGTTTATTTAAATATTTTGATATTAGCACTGTTTTATAAAAATTTTTAATTATTTTTAGATAATGTTGCAATGAGAGGCGAAAGATTAGAGCTTTTGGTGAACAAAACGGAAAATCTCAGCAACAATGTGAGTTTTAAATTGATACCTTTTAATCCAAATTAAAATGAATTTGTTTTAGGCTGTAACATTCAGGAAAACAAGCAGAAATCTCGCAAGAGCAATGTTTTGGAAAAGTGTTAAGTTGTATATCATTATTGGATTAGTAGTAACCATAATAATATATTTTATAATATCCATGGCATGTGGTGGTCTTGCTTGGCAGACTTGCATTAAGAAGTAATTAATTTTAAGTTCAAATTGAAAAGATTATGTGATTATTTCATTACTTTATTATATTTTTTATTTGAGTATTCAATGTAAACTGATTTTAACCTGTATATAAGATGATATTATATTTGTACTGTAAATAATTATATTAGCAAACAGTTTTATTTGTTTATAATGATTATTTACATTTTTCCATATTTATCATCTATGTTATTATTTAGATTTATTAGTATAAATATTATTAAAGTGATATATTAGATATTTAAAAAGTATAACAATTAATTTGTATAATAAAAAATGTTGCAGTAGTTTTTAATTTGCATTTTAATTTTCAGAATTACACTATATTTTGCATAAAACATTTAAAACTTCAATTTCAGAAAGTTTTTACTAATATTTTCTTAGGATCAGTGCTTCTATCTAAAAGGGAGTGATGATGTGATGCAATAGTATAAATCTCTCATCATTTCTAGTCGTATTTACAAACAATAGACAAAATGATGAATGTAGACAAACACCCATTTTAGTAGCTAGGGATAAAATATATTTATTTAATTCATTTAGAGAATAATTTTAACATTTGACAAAGAAGACTATTTATTTATTATTAAGTTTATTTAAAAATGAAATATAGTAATATACAGGGTGTTTCCTAAGCGGATGCGAAAACGAAACTTTTTTTTAATTCAGACAGAAAATCTATACAACTTTTTTCCTTATCTCGTTTTGTTTAATCGTAAAAAAAACAATTTAGCAAAGATTCAGTAAAAAAGTTTTAATAAAGTAAAAACACAATTGTAACATTACTTTAACACGCTTTCAAAATGACCATCGTGAGGGTCGGTGCAAGCTTGTCAACACACTAAGAGGCGACTTTGTAAGGTGATTACAGTAGTTACTGTTGCAACTGTGTTTTTGAAGTTGTGGTCATTGCGGGAAAGTGTTATGACGTCATCGATATACATATACGTCTGCAACGCTTACAAGTTACCTAGAATAATCCTGCTTGCGTGATTAGTGTATTTAGAGAGTGGGGGTATTTAATGGCAGAATCCCGACAACTACAAGTAGGTAATAGGTATGTCGCGAAATTGTCCTATAAATTGCTTCAAAAACGGTTGTGTTTTGAATTTGCAATTCTCTCGTAGCTGGTCGACATTGTTTATTGGCTCTGCATAAACCAATTGTTACATGTGTCCCTACATATAAAAGTTACGTAGATTTAGGCACAGATAACTTAGTTCGTATTTATATGTTACTATTTGTTTGTAATCTAAGCTCCAACTAGCAGAGCTGCATTTTTACGAGTTGATTTTATAATTTTTAAGTCATAATTACGATGTTTACACGTGATTAAAACGTCATTGTGATGATAAATATCCAAGGGTATATTATATTTTATATTAAGTGTATTACTTTATCTTGCATGTATGAATATATCTTCTTTTATCTATAGATAGCAGCGCAGTACATCTGCTTTGCAGTGTTGTTATGTGTCTTTTGAAAAAGTCGATATATTTTTAGAATTCTATAGTATATTTGCACGAGCACGTAAAACTAATCGCTATCTGAAAGTATTTGCATAGTATAAACACTCCCGAGAGTACTCTCAGGCAAGTCGGAAAACTTACGAAAAGTAGGTACTTACGGCAAAAATTGTTTGACACTCTGAACATGTTGCGAGAGCTCAAGTTTTCGACTTGCTAAAAGTGCAAGTATTGTTTTATCATAGAATGCAGTAAGTGTAATTTACGTTTCTTACATCGATGGCAACATTCTTTTTAAGCTAACCAGTACATCACAAACTGGTTATCATTCACATTCAATGTGTATTATTATGCATTGTTACACAATAAGCGCATTCGATAACGTGGGCTTCCGACAAAGAATATTTGTCTTTACTTCATCTCAATATTAAAATTATATCATAGATTTTTTAATTTATTGCAAACATATAATTTTGTGAATGTTAATCTATGCTTATATGTAACCGTTCTCAGAAGTTACTTGCTTGTGTAAACCTAGCATTCCAGTATTATATCGGGGTGTCAATCATTGACTCAATTAAATATGTATTTATATATGGTAGTACAAAAAATTAAATTCCAACTCATAGGTTCTTTTCAAATGCGAAACAATTAAAAAAATAATAGTTTTGCACCAGGATACGCTTTTATATTTAACTGATATTGCAATAAATTGAAACAAACATTTTCCTGTGTATATATTGAGTAGTACAATTGCTACAAGATTATTTTTGCATATAATGAAAACCAAAATTCATCAAAAACGTTTTCCACAGTTCTAACCTTGTGTCTTTTTCCTGGTCGCTCTGACAAATTTTAACACGACCTGCGCGTATTCCACCGACGCAATATTCTTGCTCGCTGGGAGCTCGACTTTTTACCAGAGCTTGTTAACACAGCCTTATTGATGTGACATGTTGTATATATTTTGTAAAATGATTACAATGTTTCAACATCGATTGTGGCTAAAATAATAACCGAATCTTTAGAATGTATCGACGACGAAGAAATTGCATTTTACTTTTAGGTAAATTCAAAATTATTTTCATAAATTGAAAAAAGTATTTCATTATACCATATATTTTCTTGATTTAAAACATATGTATCTCCTATAGGAGAAAATTAGCGAAGTGGTGTTAAATTTCAAACTGCCCAAATGGGGAAAACAAAAACCCCATGTGATATGTCAAAAAACTAACCTAATACATATTTACCAGTGACAGAGATGTTGACCTTTCTGCTTATAAAAATTGAGAATTTTAGGGTTTTTTTTCTCTAAAACTACTTCCAGATCATTTCACAATGATTGATACTGATCACGTGGGTTTTGTTTTCCCCATTTGAACATCTATTGGTTCTTGATATTCGCCTATTTTAAACTATGAGTAAAATGGAGTCCTGTTTTTTAGGCTATGTGACTTGTCGGCTTTTGCATTTAGATGAATATAATAGGACCAAACTACCGTGCGACTTGCGAAGTGGAGAGTCAATCATCGCATCATATCGCATTCTTTACCACGTTACTTCGGTAACCATGTAACTCCGTAAGCGCTTGCTTCGCTTGTATGGTTTACAATGATCAAATGAAATGAATTACTTAATTCTTCATTGTAAACCACTGAATTTAACATACCTTGAAATACATATATTCTAATGTTTTTTGTCGGGCATTTAAGAATTATTCTTTATTGTTGACACCTATTGTATTACCTTACAATTAAAATATTAATACAGAATCATTACTATTAATTATAATAGAAATAACTAAGACTAACATTCATTTCAATAAACAATTGTGCAAACACAAATAAATCGTATTTATAAAACGTGCTTTATCAACCGTAGGTACATAACATTTGTACATTTCTATTAATAATAATATAAAATTACATTTTTGTTTAGAAATCATTCCTGGTAGAGTAATTTGCCGAGTAACAATGACATAAGTTTATTAAAATAATGTTTATCCATGAACGTAAGTAATGTTGCATATTATCAATTTTTTTTTTGTGATTAATGAAGAGGGTGTTACCGCTGATGGAAACAAATTATATCTTTGTCCCCACAAAGCCCAGAATTTGTTTAAGACAGCTTGCAAACAGAAGTGCCAACACAACCCTGAAAAATTTCGAAGTAAAAGCTTATTAACAAAGTCGGTGTGAGCGTGGAAATACGTATTTTTTGTAGGAAGACATACTAGACATCTTTGTAGGACACTAAATAAACCCTAGTATCACAAAACCAATTTGGCAAAAATCAAATAGATTAAATGAAAAGTTTAAAATCGATTATCTAAATCCACACAAGCGGCAACAATCAAATGCAAGCAATTGTTTTGCCCATCATAAGAGCTCATCAGTGCACCTTTCTGCATCGCATTGAAATAAAAATGAACCGAATCATAGATTAAAGTGCTTAAGCTCCACACGCCAGTATCAATAAAGTCAGTGTGAGAGGCTTTATATATTTTCATCTAAAAGTTTGTTTTTCCAACACTTTGCTGATTTTTTCGGAACCAGTCAAATCGACCATTGTCTGAAGAAGTAGAAAACTTCGAACTTAGATTAGGTTAGGTTAGGTTAATTTCGCAGAAATTGAACCGATTCGTAAATAATTCAAATTCTGCTCGGAATAAAAACTGTATTGAAAATATTGAAACGCTTTTAAAATAAAAACATAACCTTAATATCCATAGCGTAAGTTTCGAACTTTTGGCGCTTCCTCATAGTCATAGACAGGTTTGATTGGTTAGGAACTAAGTCAGCGGGTATGTTTGAACAACGAACTTTTAGTTTGAAATTGGACAGTGTTATGGAAATACTAATCTTCATTCTCGAATTGGTTTTTGTAACCGCTTCTGGGGACTTGATGGAACAGACCCGACAACGTAACTTCAGAACTTTTAGTATTTGCTCATAGGCAATTGATTTGACCGAAACTAATTCACAAAAAGTCAGTGAACATGTTAGAGAAACAAATTTTTATTTAAAATCAAATATTTTTCAGAGTTGTATTGGTAAAATACGTTCTCAAACTGGTTTGTATTCAGTTTTGTGACTTATTGGAATAAATTTATTAATGAGTTAAAAGAGCAAATGGCAATAATACTATTACTTTAACTTTTCGAATTGTTTAACAAACTATTTAGACATCATCTACACACACCCGCCGACTGTTCAGAAACCAGGTCGGGACCAGTTAATTCGGTCCCTGCCTCTGAGCAGGGTTCAAAAGTTGGGATTTTTATTGTATGTAGGATTTCCGATCTTAATCGCAATAAAAATTCTTTTCTTTCGAACTGATTCGGTTTCCTGCGGACCCAAACCAAATAATTCAGAAATCATTTATAACCTATCCAGAATCAATTCATAAAATGCGCGTAGAAATAAAACACACAAAAATGCGTTTTTTCTTCTTTTGAGCGATGTAAACAGGGTCGGCGCAAGCTTTTGCAGGGCCGGAATTAAAAATTGCACAGGGTCAAATACAGTAGCAGTTAAAAATATTATTGCAATAACTGGGTTCCCCATGGTAAAATCTATTGGTCCAGTATTTATAAGTATTGGGATCCACCCACGCCCAGCTATTGCGCGATCTAATTATTGGAGTCCCCACTTACGATGTTTTTGCAATTATATTGCAGCAATTGGTGACTTAACCTAACTTAACCTATTTAATTAACTACTGCCATTCATTCTGTGGTGCTATAGTTTTGTAGGAACGTCACAGGTGAGGATAATATCTAAGAACTGGATAACGCAATAGCTGGCCGGCTGGGTGGGTTACCACTTACCATAGTCAAATCTATCAGTCCAGGGGTGGGATTCCGATGTGGTGTTAAGTCCATAGATAACCTACAAAAACTTACTTATTTATAATTTATTAAAAAAATATAAATATAAGTTATACATTCATAATTGCATATAAATATATTAATTAATCACCATTAAAATGCACATTTTTTATTATTTTGATATTTCTGACAGCTACATAACCTATGTTTTTCAAACTTCATATGCTTCCGCCATTGTGCATGTTCTATTGCTTTTTTTTAATTTACGCATTCTGAACGTAACACGTATTTATGACAGTTATATTATCGGATTGCGGACGTGCATGTCTGATTTAAACGGTACAAAAATATTCGCTCGCTGATTTCTTTTGCTTATTGGGTACATGTTTACATGTTGAACTGTGAAATATTGTCTGTTGGGTAAGACCAGAATATGCACGTTAAAATTTCGACAACTAATAGCAGCCAACTGACTGGTTTGCACGTGTTTTTATTAGTCCGCGCCTTTGGTGGCCAAACTTTAGAAGTAAATTTTGCAACATTATATATTTTATTCTGCTCGGATGGTACTACTAAAGACTAATTGTAAACAAATCAGGCAGGCAGCCTTTAGCATATTGACGAATTGCAAGCTCAGGACTGAGCCAGTGGCTGTCTAAAGAGCGGAGTATCTAAAATCTGAACTGTCGAAACCGCGGAGCCGGGTTCTGCGAAGCGCTCTGAACCCTCCTAACGCCGGCCCTGGATGTATACAATTCTATATTAATTATTTAAAAGTCGACAAAATATGATTATAATAATCAGTATTAAATTTTTTATTGAAATATTTTTCGAGTATTTATAAAATCATATGGTATTGGTATAAAAGTTTAAGAAAAATGTTAAAATAGTTTATTTTTATATTGTTGTTATTGCACGTCGCGGTCGGTAAGTCTGGTAAAATCGTTTCGTTGAGAGAGAATGACTCATTGCCCCAAAACGTCAACATGAACAAAAATTATTGTAAATAATTTTATAGCAAAATTTATTAGCATATATAAAAATTGCAAAAAAACTAGGCAGGTGGGCGAATCACTATATTTAAACTACCAGGACAAAAAATTTAAAAATCAATAAAAATTTAAAGCAGTAATTTTAATTTTTGTAACCCAACCACCTGCCAAGCTGTTTTTATACAAAAATATTAGAAACAAAATAGTTGGGTGGATGGGTCGCTACTATTACAAGTAATTTTAATTTTAGTTACCCGGCTGGTTTTATGTATATTTTTTTAAAAATAATTTCGAGTCATACATCGTTGGATAGCGATTCTCTTTTGGTTACCGCGTTGTACAGCTTTCTACGTCCAATATTAACTGAAAAATCTTCAAAAAATCCGAATTAATTAAGCACAATTTCTATGTTTACAACTAATACCCATACATAAATCGAGCTTTATGGCGGAACCGATTTAGCATTAGTAATAAATTTAGATTTAACATTAGCTAGTTAAATACTAGAGTTGTCATATACCCATTTATGGAAATTTAGCATAGGACGTAGCTTTAAGTTTGTTCCTGAAATTTCGTAATATTGAACTTCTGTTGCTAAATCCGTAAATGCTGTAGTAATGCGCTATGTAGGCGAGCAGCTGTTAACGTCAATAGTTACGTTCGGAAACGATTCGGTGAGGAGCGGTGTTATAGTCATGTGGCGTCGATCTATGTGTATACTACACCATAATAAATAAACGTGTTTTGGTGTAAATGGTGTTAAAATAAATATTGTCCATTTGCAAACCGCTAAGTGCATTTGGTGTAAAAAATGTGTTGGCAGGATAAACGAACGCGGCTAATTTAGACACAAGCAAAATTCTTAAATGCATAAATTTATCACGTCTATATGTAAAGTTATATTTAATACTAAATTTATTTTTAATGCTAAATCGCTTGGATAAAAAACTACCCGATGCATAAAACTGCAAGCAAACTAATAATTTATTCATCGGTGACACACTTTGGTTTCGAAATAAGTATATATATAATTTATAATGTATAATTGAAAATATTTCAAATACAATTTATATATCATTTGGATATTCCAAATCTGCCTCTATTAGTTCCACTAATTTTAACAGTTTCTTTTGTCAAACGATTCCTGCAAAAAACACCAAGTTTGTCTAAATCTTGGTAATCGTTTGTCCTGTTATACTGTAACCGAAGGGGAAATCCAAATATTAAAATCATTTTCGAATATATCATCATAATTATTAATCAGATCCATTTTAAATTTACGACATCTATACAATGACGTGTTGCTTTAAATCCTTGTTAAAGCCGTCAAATAATATGGCTTTAATAAAGCCTAACTTTAGAATGACTTTGGTTGCGGTGCAAGCGTCTATTGAGATTAAATCCTGGATCTAGTTTTAATCCGGGCTTTACGTACGCGGTGCAAACGGGCATTAGTGCTTTTTTCATTGAAACAAAAATGAACCGATAAATTCAGCAAAAACAGTAAAAATTGCACATGTGCAAGAATTACCGCGAGATTTGCACTAAGCAACGCAATAAATATAAACAAATCGTACTCGGCAAATTAATTAATCAGATGCACAACCCCATTAATGTAAAAAATCGGATTGCTTAATATCTGTCGGTATCCAATATTTTTAACAAATTTAATGAAGCATTTGTTCGGGAAATAATCTACTAAACATACCTACTTCGTGCAATGAAAATTATCCAGAAAACTTTGCATTCAAAACATGGTTGCATTTGAGATACCGCATTCATTAATTTGAATTGTAATTTGATTTGCTAAAATTATAAATAAAATAAATGTATACAGTTTGTAGGAAACTTTATTTTTCAACCAAACTTTTCGATAATTTTCAAAAGGGAAAGCTTTAAAATTTCTTATTGCCACAGAGTAATAAAAGGCAAACTGCGTCCGTATTTTTATGCCAATAAATATAGAGGAAAAATAATATAAAATGTAATTGAATAAACTTAAATATAATGTTCTTACTTAAATATGTAAATAAATTAGTCAAAACACAAAAAATGCTGCCGAATATGCGACCTTCTGCCATTTGTGTTTTAATGTAGGTCTATGTCGCCGTTTTTTTTGTTTAAATAAAACAATCTACTAGTTTATTTTTAGTTCAATGATTCAATTCTATAATTAATTTAGTTATAATTGAAGAAATAAATATATTATTATTAGTCTTGAAAAATTATAGTTTGATGGTTTAATATGATCGTCCCGAAATTTTTGATTTTTATTCATGTATAAATTTTGACAAACTTGCATTTGTACCGTCTACGTTGCATTGCAGTCAGTCTTGTACACCGTCTTGTGATTGCAGTGTTGTTTAGTTCCATAGATAACCTAGACCATATATATTTAGTTCGTTGTCAATTGTCATTTCTGAATTCAAACCGTCAAGTTGTCGAACCTTATTTTTCAGCCGTGAGCGGACAGCGCGACAGCGTCGCCGACCAGTGCCGACTGTGGCGCCGACAGCAGTCGGTAGTTGTCAAAATTATTAGACTTCAACACATATGCAAATTTCAATAAGTTGCGGTAAACAATGATTTAATATAGTATCATTGATTGATTTATAATTATTAAATAAAAATGGATATGCACAAACCAGTAGACTTAAGTAATAGGGTGAGTTCATTCAAAATGTAATAAATTATACAAAATTGTCACATGATGTTTTATATAAATATTAAATAAGAAATTTCAAATGGAAATAATCAATACTGATTTAATTATGCCAGGTTGGACTTAATTTAATACAATTTAATTTTAGACTATAGACGAACTAACTCCGAACGAAAAATGGAGATTGGAACATCAGAAGATGCACGAGCAGCACAAGGGCCACGACAAAATGCACTTCGAAATGGTTTTAATTATGATTATAACTTTAATCGCAGCTCAATTTCTCTTAATCGAATGGAAGAAGAGGCATTATAGATCTTATTCAGTTAGTATTAATAGATAAAAACTAAATATTACATAAAATTCTATTAAATTTTAGATTGTTTCGTTAATCGGAATGTGGATTATACCTTTAATATTATGCCTGAAAAATCATTGGTGGAGATTTATTTTTATATGGTTATTATTTACATGTATAAGTAGTCTAATTGCGAGGAAGGCAGTTCAGAAACCAATTCAGGGTACTACGCCAAGGTAATTATATTCAAATATTATAATAATTATAATGCAATATTCAACGTCATTATATATTTATTTTAATTTATTTATTAATACTATTTGATTATAACGTCATCAGTCATGTTCTATCTAGGTAATAAAAGAATTTAAAGCTATGACACAATTTTAATTAAAATCAATGTTAGTGTTAAAATACAATTATTGTTGAATAATAAAATTAAAATTAAACTTTTTATAGCTTTCAGTAGATTAGTTTTATCAAAATTAATAAAGTGATAAGTGGATAGTTAAGATTAGTTCTAGCATATATATATAGTCTTATTTTTGTGCATATCATGATACACATTCTCTAGATCAATGGTTCCCAATCTTTTTATCATGACGTACCCCTCAAGAACTATTATCATAAACAAAATAAAATAGTGTATGCACAGAAGATTGTATAAATGTCGCACACAAACAAGTCCACGGTCAACATACAGTCTTGCTCACATAAATCTAGTACAAACATTTTAGATCTAGTTATGCGATTATTTAAAATTATTTTTTGTATAAGTGACTTTTCATGTTTCCTAACCTGTTGACAGATTCCATTTCAGTAAATCAGTATGATTTTAAAGGCCTTATTACACCAAACAAATTTATTTCTACTAGATTTATTGTGAGCATACTGTACATTCACTTGAATAATCAGAAATTTGTTTTTTTTTTGCCAAAAATTAACTAACGACAGTACAAAGCGCAAGTATACAATCAAAAACACTGCTTCAGATTATTAATTTTATCTTCTGATAATAACTAAGCTGAATGATTCGATTTACATTATAAAGATATGGTAGATAAACTTCCAATTTAAGTCGGTCACATTATTCTATCCAGCCTATCTGCATTTGTGTATTGTTGTTTCTATTCATAATTTTAATAACACTGCAAACGGTTTTGAAAAAATACAATTTAAAAAGTAATTATAGAGCACATTTTTAATATTTGTAATTAATTCTAATTTTTAAATAGAGCATACTTTTTTATTTTCTAAAAATAAGTAACATTTTAAAATATCTCTGCAGATTGCCTTGGAACTAATCAAATTTATATAAATATGAAGGAATGACGTTTTGTTGTTGAATATTGTTATTTTTTATCGAGAGTTTGTCTGACACTATGCAATTTATTATACCAAAAGTTGTACAGTTTATTGATATACACCGTTTTATTGGCAGCTATTTTAAATTATAAGTATTATTTAAATGCTGTATTTTAATAAGCTGTACATCATTTGATATAATAAATTGCTTAGTGTCAGACTGACATTATAGACATTACTTTCTGAATTGTAACTCTCTGGAATGTGTTACACACATTCAAATTGGATTAATATTTCACACAGTAGTTAAGAGGTTAAATTGAATTCACAGAAGGCTTCTGGTGTTAGTGAAATCAAAATATTGATATTTTACTGAAACAAGGTATTTCGAATGAGCACCGATGATAAAAATAGGAAAAGTCAAGAGTGACTTTAATTAATTTGGAACGTTATTTGTGCATTCTTAATCAAATATAAAAAGTACTTTTGAAGTACATTTAAGAAATTTTAATAAATTTATTTTATTACACAAACAGGGTATTTTGAATGAACACCGATGATAAAAATTGGAAGAGTCAAGAGTGACTTTAATTAATTTGGAACGCTATTCGTGCATTCTTAACCAAATATAAAAAGTACCTTTAAAGTACATTTAAGAAATTTTAATAAAGTTATTTTATTACACATACAGTAAAACATTTTAATGTTAACTCAAGCCGGTCAGATTTTCAAGCGGATGTGGGAATTACTCACAAATATATGCATCATTCCGGTGTTGTTGTACATTTGTAGACATAGCGTTTTATGTTACTTGAGTTGACAGCGAAGATTGAAATCTAGACGTTGGATTTTGTTTCTGAGTATCCACTCTACCCTCTCCACCTTGCCGTTTCTGTTTGAGGATTTAACTTTAGTTCAACTCAATTTTGGTCAGATGGACATATTTGCATATATTTTGCGCTGTCTTTATAAAAAAAAATTATGTAATTATGTAAGTATAGAAATTAAAAAAGAAGTCTATGTGGGCAAGTGCATAATAATTTTTTTTGGTAAAATATGTACAATTGCTGATACGACAGCCACTACAGTGGCAGAACGGTAATTATGCAAAAAAACACGTGAAACCATTTAAAAACCTGAAGTTTTCACGAAAAAAACCAAATCATTTATTAGATTCAAAATATTTCGTAAAATCAATATTAAAAATGCGTTTTTAGGCTGCTATATCTAAAAGTCAATATTTCTGGCCACATTTGCATCAGTTGATATTTGTAATTACTGTAACTGAAAGTTATAGTTTTGTACTGCAAAATATTGTTGCATGTTCGACATCACAAAATTGTCACTGACACTTTGGCTGCATAACATGTAATTAAATTAAATGTTAAACTGCATATGTCTACAAAATATAGTGTTTACCACTGATTTTAATTGTACATTTATCAGAATTGTTATACATCTGTTTCACGAAAATATATGTAATAGGACCGTTGACCTATTTCCGGCCGTATTATTATTTTCACTCATTACTATAATAAAATTCAAAAGAGATTTGAAAAATTAATTTTGTGTTAATTTAACGTCATTTATTTTAAGAAGTCTAAAAACAATGTAGTACAAATTGGCAATTTTCCTTTTTACTTATTATTATATTTTGATGAGCTTACTTCACAAACACAAACATTTTAATTTATTTTGCCACTATACACAGCTTGGTTGTGCATGCAACTCAACTACATCTTAGTGAGGCAACAACCTAGGACTTTAAGTGAATGTTCTCGCACTTATACCATTAATAGCAATAATCAACAAAATTGCTAATGGAAGTGATTTATAATCAAGATATTTAGGGTTTCTTAATAAAATAATCTTGCAAAGTAATCATTGATAAGTCATAGTAAGTTGATGAATACTAAAACCGTTTAAAATAGAATTATTTAAAATAATATTTAACTAAATAAATTCATTTAGTTGTTGTTTGAAGGCCTTTTATTTTTTTAAATTTTTTACATTAATGTAATGAGAACCATTTTTTATTCTTACATTAATTTCATTTAATCGGATTCTTATTGACGCTAATGTTACGCAACATTTTGACATTTTACTAATAACTTAAGAAAATTCACCTTGAGCTGTGTTGTTCAATGCTGTGGAATTTAAACAATTTAAAATTATTGGAATAATGAGTTTACACAAATAGCTATGGGTAATTAGTTTGAAACACTGTGAAACTGTTTATTTAAACAAAGATGTATGTCATTACTGAATCTAATTCATACATGTTGAAAATGTTAGAATGTAAACATGCAGTACAGATTTTGTCTTTGCAAAATCTATATTCTACCTACTTAAGCAGAAAAAATAAACATTTCTCCAGAACCATTCTTAAAAGAAGTGAAATTCTTTTAGATAAGAATTTTAAAAAATTACGTTTTTCTCACAATTTTCTTTAACGTAAAAAAATCCCAAAAGAGTTGATTATCCTCTCACAAAAATTGTAGAGAATTTCATCCCGAAACATTTAATTTTACTAATTTTACTTCTCTTTTGAGAGAGAATTTTCAAATAATGATCTATTATACAAATCTTATATCTTATATAAATCTTACGTCATTAAATAGCGGATTTGTTTAAACTTCACATCTAATGCGTGATGGGTGCGTCGTCAAGATGATTAGGACGCGGCCGCGCACTAGTCCATAGGAACCCCGAGTTCTTCCAATAAACCTTAAAAACTACTTTTTTTTTTAAATGCGATAACTCGGCGAAATTTCAACGTACGAGTCGGTACTTTTCGTACAAATTAAATTTGACGGGGAAACAAACATGTTTGTTCTTTTTTATGTTACGTGAGAAAAACTCTTGAAAGTTATCCTCGAAAGCATGTTCACTTGAGACTAAATTGACTTTATTATTTCTGCAATATTTTAATACTTTTTTATATCTATAACTACTAATGCCGCCGAAACCGGACCCAGATTGGGTATCCGACGAATCCGGCCGATATTTGAAAGATTTAGTTTCGGTCGGATCTTGCTAACTATCTGGCCGAGTTCGATTTTCAAAACAAATGATATAGTTTCTTTATTTAAAAAATGTAAAAAACAAGTTACACATAATCATTAATAAAATATAATATTTGTTTGATAATTTTGATAGAAATTTGTTTCATTTGAATCCACGAATGGATTGGATTTCAAAATATAATTTACTGACTCCTTTACTAGACTACCGCACAAACTTCTACTACGCGTGTATTTGTTGTATAAAAGTGAGACAAATGTTGATTTTTGATTTTTACTAGCAATAGCAGCCGACTCACTTTTACGTGATTTTATGTAATTATATTGCTCTGCGCTTTTGGCTTCTCGTTTATAATACGAGCGGAGTTTTTTATTTGATCTATTTAGATATGAAAACAATTAGTTTGCGTGTATTTTTTTCTTTATTGATTCTTTCAAATTCTTAATTGTGTCTTAGTAGATATTTCTGGTTATTGTAGTTGTAGCATATATTGGATTAAGAAAATAGCCTCAGCGCACCTTTCCCGCAGAAAATTGCTTGATTGTTTTATTTTTTTAGGTAGTAAATAGCTTCTTGAAAAATCTGTTCTTTCGAACGCTGCCAACGGCTGTTTTGACAAATTTTGTTGTTGATTAATGACATTTTAATTATTTTTTGTTGTTTATTAAACGGTCTATTTTATGTATTGATTCCACTCATTGATTTTATATTTTATTTTCTTTTTGCGTCAAGTGCATATGAACACAAACAAGCGAAAGAGAAAGAATATGTAAAATCGAAGAGTGGAATTTAAATGGAGCAAAATCAATATAAATAAATTGAATTTGTCAAGTTAATTAATAATTGTAATTGTCACTGTTAGATATATGAATGTACGCTGACGTAGGGCTTGAGAGACTGTCTACTATGCTATTGGTTTCGCGTTCGATTCCCGCGATTTATATTTTTTTATAAAAATTGTAACAAATGTTTTACTTCTGCTGTGTGGTCCAAGCACACTTACATTTTTTATTAAGAATGCTTTTATCTGGTAAATATCAAGGTAATGCTTTACTGTAAAACATAACACAATTAAGTAAATAAAGATTATAAATATAACGTTATCTGCATTGTTGAAATATCATTTTTAACATTTTAATGTTAAGTATACAATTAAGACTATTTATGTTATGCATTTTATGTTTAATTGTTTTATAATTTACAACCCTTTAGAGTTATTGCCCAATAAGCGAATACTGCAATGAATAACTAGTTGCTAAATATGCAATTTTTGACTATTGGCATTTGATTGATTGATATACATATGTCAAATAATGAAAGGAAGAAGCTTACTTTCTTACAAGCTAAAAAAATATTTGGGCATTATTTTTTCTTACTTTCTTAGTGCTCCTCTGGCCCGAATTTAAAAATAATAAGTATACACTGTTCCCAAAATACTAAATTATATAATATTAGAATAAATAATATTAAAAAAAAACACATTGTCACAATGGTTACGAAGGAATAGTTATTTGTATTATAAGTAATGAAGAGTATTGTTTTTCTTTACGAATCGCGATCTTTTTAATCGAGGTTCGGCCGATATTAGAAACATGATGAGTAAACAACTACTTTTAAGAATAATACATAACATTTTTCAGACACTTAATGTAAATAGATCACATTTTATAAGACAGTATTAAAAAAATTAAATATTCAAATAATTGTTTATAAAAAATTGTTGCTATAAAGAAAAGAAATATGTTTCTTTACGATTTGTAAAAAGGAAATATGGTTAATTCCATTGAATGCCCGAAAAGGATAATTATTTATTTCAGTATTTTTATAGTTGTTGAAATGAAAAAAAAAAACTGTTATGTATTCTTTTTTTAAAATAAATCCAATTTTATTAAAAGAAGCAACAACATGCTTGTTAGGATTTGTTTAAATTCTATGTTTATTATATTGTTTTACGATGTACATAATTGTGGTATCTATGATTTTCTATGTCAATTTTTCTGCAGAATTCTATTATGCTATCAGAACCGATGAAAAAGTTTCTTGTGGTGTAAGATATACCTATAAAATAAGCAGAGCTAAAAAAATTACATTTTGCAGTTATTGCGATTTAGGCGCCCTTAAAACCCAAATACACAAACAAATTTGTATTTTTATTTAAGTTCTAATAAGTCAAAGAATGAAAAAAAAAATAAGATTCTCGAACCTACCCTTGGTCGTGGTTCCTTTAAAATGGAATTGTCTATATACGAGGGGAGTTTTTATGTTATCTACCTAACTATGAAAACAAGGAAGTAGAAGACAAAAAGAATGTATTGCTCTGTTTTGGCTATTAGAATGACTCGTCATTAACATATAAGAAATAATGCTAAAATAAACTTCATTCTTTAATTATTTTCATGCTTTAATGATTTTTACTTATTTTTATGTGTAATAGTTTTAGCACACCTCGTAAAAAATAAAGCTTCAATTTGGCATTATTTTCATTCTTAAATGATTTTTAGTGATTTTTGTTTGCAACGGCATAGTCACAATCATGTCAATCATAACCTATTTAACTGTTTAATCTCCATAACAATTATTTCAATCATCAACATTACGCAACTAAAATATTAAAATATTTTGAGAGAGAGAGAGAGAGAGAGAATAGTATGAAAAACTCGTTTCAGAAGGCTTTTCAAGCATATACTTTCGAAAAAAATAATCTTGGTAATTCTACAAAACAAACAAAACAGCGTTTTCCAAGTCGCCATAAAAAAAAGAGATACTCTTTGAGGTTGGGACTGTAATTTAGGCGGTTGTCGTGCAGAAGCAGAGTTTTCTTAGCATAATTGTGGGGTCTTTTTTGTGTATAGTCGCTTCAAGTTCTTAAGATCAGTTCTCTCGCTTTAAACATACTGAAAAATTAGACTTTTCACTTTGCTCTACATGCTTTATTTTTTACGGAACCTTCTTACCAAAAACCACAGAGTATTTTTAATGTATGTTCTTTAAGCTGTGTCTTACGTTTTTCAAAATATGTATTACAAAGGCTTTAAAAATGGTAATGAATTTGCAAATATTCCAATATTTTACTAATATTTGGATTTTTACGGCAAAAGTTAATCAAAAATTGGTACAGACAAAATATTAAACATACTTACTTTTATCCAATTCCAAAATTTTGTTTTTATAAATATTATAATAACGGCGGAATTCAATAAAGTGTTGATCAATTTATAAAATGATTTAGAAAATTAATTAATAATTAATGAAAATTAAGAAAATTGCTTTCGTATACATATAAATAAAGGTATAACTACTCTCGAATTTGTTTTTTTGTTTGCTAAGAAGCCCATATTTTATCTTGTTGTTTAGACATAAACAAAGGAATTTGCTATGCAGAATCAAAAATCTAATCCGATAGCCGGATAGATTATTCTTTCTAAACAATTCTCCGTAAACGAAAATAAAATAAATGAAGAGATAAAGTCACAATCATTTGAGAGCTACACTTCTATTAACGGCAATTTATTATATTTTTACTATCATAAAGTATTGCCACCTGTATAAATTGCGTTCTGAGCTTGTCCTAAAACATTTCGTGTATTCAGGAATATTTAAATCTCTTCAG
Organism: Tachinus sp. AB-2021; assembly: GCA_030264575.1. Classification (NCBI taxonomy): domain Eukaryota; kingdom Metazoa; phylum Arthropoda; class Insecta; order Coleoptera; family Staphylinidae; genus Tachinus; species Tachinus sp. AB-2021. Next base: position 9,646 of record JARJEC010005036.1, on the reverse strand, counting down.
TGGCCCCTTAGAACATGTACCTCCTTCTCGGCACTAAACCTTTTAATCAACTTTAAGTTACTCTAAATAAAATCCAAAACTTTATAATTACTCAATATTTTCACACCTCAATTATATGCCGTGAAACTATTTACACAAGAATATCTAGCGTTTATGTGTTTAAAGTATCGTCGTTCTGTGACAAAAAAATTATTTTGCAATTAACAATTTTTTAAAATAACGCACGCGGTTTAAAACTTTTTAATACCACATACAACAGAGATTCAATGAAAATTAACAGTAAAACTGAATATCAAATTTTAACATTCAAATATTTAACCTGTTCTTTAAATATATTAAGTGCTATATATTTTTCAGATTGGTGTATAAATGGTTTCTATTTTTATACAAACTTAGTTATGTACTAGGTATAATAGGATATGTAATTATGATGGCCACATTTTTTGGTCTGAATTTAATATTCAGTGCGAAATCAAACGTGTGGATGGACTGTGGCCTGTTATTCATATTTTACGGCCTTTATTATGGTGTATTGGGACGAGATATTTCGGAAATTTGTGCCGACAAAATGGCTTCACATATAGGAGTAATTTATTAATATTTATAAAAATAATATTAAAGATTTGATTTATATTAAATTTTAGTATTATACTTCTCAAGGTATGCCTACAAGAAATTTGGAGCCTGGAGTATGTGCCGTATGTGGCAATAGGTTATTAGTATCGGAAGATGAGGAAGGCGTTATAGAAAATACTTACAAATTATCTTGTGACCATGTGTAAGTATTTGTATATAATAATAAATAATGTCTTAATACAATTTATTCTTTAAACATATTGTTTTCTATTATCTGGATTTCTGAAACTGGCCAATACAATTTTATGCCAGTACTACCCCGCACAATTTATTATATCAAATCTTGTACAATTCATTGAAATAGGGCATCTCATTGGCTGAATTTTAAATAGCAGCAATTGAAATGCCGTATTACAATAAACTACAAGATTTGATATAAGAAATTGAATAGTGCCATACAGGAATTAGTGTTAAAGTTATATTTTGTAACACAGTATCCGATTTCTAATCAGATTTGTATTGTTTGAAATCTTACATAAAATATTTAAGATTTGATATAAGAAATTGTGTTTAGATAGTTTAGTATAGTAAGTGTATAAGAATATAATTTTATTTTAGATTTCACGAGTTCTGCATAAGAGGTTGGTGTATAGTGGGCAAGAAGCAAACCTGCCCATATTGTAAAGAAAAGGTGGATTTAAAGAAAATGTTTTGTAATCCTTGGGAGAGGCCACATGTGTTGTTTGGCCAATTGCTAGATTGGATTAGGTGGCTTGTAGCATGGCAACCTATGATATTGTTTATTGCGCAAGGAATTAACTGGCTGTTGGGTTTAGAATGAATCCATCAATTTCCAAAGATTATTTAATTTTATTTTAAATTGAGGTGTACACGTTGTACGTGTTACCAAAAAAATATTCCTGTTATGTGTATGTGATTTTCATTTATTTATATAAGTATTAATTAATTGTAAATATACATACAAAATGTGCATTTTATAAATCATCATTTTGTCTTCTGAATATATTTATTTCTTATTCCTTTCTTAAACTAAGTGCTTTGTTTACTTTTATGACAAATTTCGGCGCAACGTTACATTTGGAGGATTATTATATTACCTGATTTCAAAATATACCTCTATTTTTGAAACAATAAAATTGATATACAGTGCTAGGCGCATTACCGGCATGTGGTTTTGTTTTTATGTATTGAAAATAATTATAAATTGATTTCTGAGAAATTATTTAAATGATGACAAAACTGCAAGTCCAACCATAATGAAATAATAAATAAAATATCTTTTTAAATATCTTATCACGAAAAATATTTATTAAACCTGACTAGTTTCGACCAATTACATGGTCATAATCACACGGGAAACAAATACGAAGCAAAAGAAAATAACATATATAGGACACGAGTATACAAACTGATTAAAAGTGGGGTTAATAATAATCACAAAGATTAAAATAAACATTATTATTATTACCACCATTCAATTATTTTATATTCATTTGAAAAAAAATCAGACTTGATTAAAAAATTTAAAAAAATAAAATATGCACGAATAAATTACTGATATGAAGTGGGGATAATTGCTGCTTAAATCTTGCATCCAGCTTTTCTCAAATACTAATTCAATTCTGTTTTTCCGTATTAACACGAGTATAATTACAGCTTTTGAATGAAGCATTCTTGTTAAATAATAATAATGAATAATTAAATAAATCATTTGTAAAAATTGCTTTTTTTCTTTTAAACTTCTTCATTCAAAACACATGTATGTGAAAAAAATTATCAAATAACTAAAAAAAAAATTATTATTTGTTTGTCCTAAAAGCTAGAAGGTAAATAAAGATTTTTATGATGTAGCCAACACACCCACCTGAGGCTTCTCCCAAAAAATCTAAAAATTTTACAATGTTTATGTTTTTTCAGGTGTGTCAAATGACCTAGTCATTTTGTTGATTTTTCTCTTATATGTTCCAGATATTTTGAGAACTGAATGTATAAGTTATTATTTGTGGGTTATGTTAATAGGGGAAAAATGTTGCAACTGTATGTCAAATAGCGTTCAGGGTTTTTAAAAGTTTCTCTCATTTTATATTATTTTGAGAAATAATTAATTATTTTGGACTATATTATATTTTAATAAAAATGGCCACAGCCAAATTACTAACATGAAAACCTTTCAAATACGGTGTCATAAATTCCGTTTAGAAATTTTAAAGCTGTTTGTTGGAGGGGAGGGGAAAAGTGAAACACATGTCAAAAGATGTCCAAATCAAAATGGAAATGAACGAGTTTTGAGGTTTCTTTGTTTTGACACGATTTTCTGAGATATCCAGACTGGATCATTAAAAAAACGGTATATATTTTTTAAATAATTTAAACACCATTAGTTAAATTGTGAGATTTTTTACTTTCTTAATTTGTTATAAGTCCCTCGATAACCTTGCATTTTGTTGCTTTATATTCTTTTATGTTCCGTTTAAAATAAAAAATTACGTTTTTTAGGGTTTTTTATTAATATTTGTAATTCATAATTGATTTGCCTGTTTTATATTAAATTGTAAAAAAATACATGTCTAAAAAAAGTTAAAAAATAATAAATGGACAACTAAATTACCGACTTAAAATCCTTTCAAACGAGATCGATAGGGTCATTCATATGGGCACTCAAAATACGCTGTGTTTGAAGGGCGGCGCTAGGCAAATTAAAACACGCTGTGTATTTAAAGTTGCATACGTGTTGAGAGCGTACGCTTTAAAACTGCCGGAAAAAATGTCCATGCGAATGGACCTGATGAGATATCACAAAGTGGGTCATTCTACTCATTTTATTTAAAAATTTTAAACGGTGATTGATAGAGAAGAGGGGGAAAATGATAAGTTTTTACAGGTGTGAATTAATCGCTGACGAGGCTAATTTATTGGGATTGAACCTATTTAGAGCTGAGCTATTACTCTTTGAATCCCCTGTTACTTTTTTTAAATTGACAAAGTTGGCAATCTTGTTGAGTTGTGCAAGTTGCATATAATACACAATACTAACCTATAATCAACATTTTGTTGATGTTTTGAAAGTTTGTTTATCGATTTTATTAAGTATTTGAAATAACTTTGATAAAATAAGTAGATTTAAAATGGACAAAGGCGGTGATAAATTTCGCCAAATGGAAGACGAAATGAGTAGGTTTGTAAATTACAATGAACATAACCTTAATAAATGTTTACATGTTATATTATTTTAGATTTGAAGCTGAAATATCTGGAACAGTTATGGGAATGGGAGCATACAATGGTTTTAATTTACCAGGCTTTGGAAATATACCACCACCACCGATGCCGCCCATGCTTATACCTCACCAAATTAACCGCACTAAAAAATCTAGTTATGATATTTATTCACCGGGTATTATGTCACAACCGGCCGTTGTTAGTGCTAAACCAACTATATACGCAAATCCAAAACCAATACAACACAACACAACACAGCCGAGCCAACAACCACAACAAATTCCTCAACAACAGCAACATCATCAACAATCTAATGTTGATTTTATGACAATTCAGTCAGAAGTTGAGAAGAAACTTAAAAAGTTGAAAAACGAGAAGGTCAGCGCTGAATTGGCTATTTCCCAAGGTGATTTATGTTTTTTTTTAAATTTATTGACAATCAACCAATATTAAGATTGTGTTTATGTTGGAGAGGCGATAAACGATGAGATCAAACCGAAGAGAATCAGTGTGTTGAATTTCATTAACTTGTTTATGTTGGAGCTTCTTGTTTAGCTATTCTCGCGAGTCAAGCAAATATAAAATCGATGATTATTATTGTATTAGTTTTCTTGCCTTTGCTCTTATTGCTTATTGTCACCAAACATATCACATAATGATAACTAAGTATTTTTTCAAGTAGTTTTTCTAGTGTATACTTATATGCAGGCTTTCGTAATAAAAAAATTACTAAAGATATAAAGTAACAATGACCTTACATTTTAATTACATTAAATTAAGTTATGATTGTATCCTGCAAAAAGAAAACGAAAATCTAAATTCCGCAATGCTTAGAAACTCTTTGTTTGGCCTCACAAGTTTTGTTACGTTTGGCAACGTAGCAAAATTTCCATTAAAATTAAAACCTATAATGTAGGTAATTTAATACTATTTTTTTACTATAAATTACAAATGTTCAAATTGGCCACAAAAAAGCATTTTGCGGTTACATATAGGTTTTGAATTCATGACGTTTTCAAACATCAACGACAATTTGAATTGACGGACATGGCCTACTTTATAATTATAATTTTATTAATAATTTTGCTACATTGCTACAATAATACTTCAAAAAATAGAAAAAACAAAAAACATTTAACCATAGCTAATTTTTGGATGCCTTTCTAACTGTTTTGCTGGCAGCAAATGTCAATATTCGTTGCTTATAAAATAGCATCATTAACTCAGTTTTAATTTTTTGTGAATGTAACGTTCTGGAAATGGGTGACTCTTTTATTCTTTGAAAGTAATTTGCATATTTTATTATTATTATTATTAATTTTCAATAAAGCTTGTAACTTTTATTATACTAAAAACGAAAGCAAATTGGTACCTAAAATATGCTTTGAAGACCACGTGAGGCCAAATGAAGAATTTCTCAGCATTATTTAATCAAGGTTTTTGTTTTCTTTTAACACAATTTGCAAAGTTACCTGACGTTTGTCCAAAAATTAATTCCCACTCTGTACATGCAATTTACGTGAAGTGAATAGCGAAAATAAACCATTTTTAATAAAAATTGATATCTTAATCATAATAATTAATAATAATCATTTTTATTCTTAGGTAAAGCAAGTAGCGCATTGCAATCTTTTGGGCCGGATGATCATAAGCGCAGGGGTAAAAATAAGAAATTAATGCGGACGGCAGGTGGACAGACTTGGGAAGATCATACATTGTTGGATTGGAATGAGGATGATTTTCGAATATTTTGTGGAGATCTTGGAAATGATGTAACTGATGAATTGCTCACGAGAACTTTTAACAAATTTCCATCCTTCCAAAGAGCTAAGGTTATAAGGGATAAGCGCACCAACAAAAGCAAGGGGTATGGATTTGTTAGTTTTAAGGAACCGGGCGATTTCACCAAAGCTATGAAAGAAATGAACGGTAAGTTTTCTTGTGTAAATAGAAAATTTAAAAAAATCTTCTTTAAATGATAATTTTCAGAGAAATTTTTAATAAACTTCAACTTTTTTACAAATTGCGTTTTTTTGTAATTTTGTGTGCAATTTATTTTAGAAATTGCAATATTTATTAAATTTTCTCTAATAAGTTGTAATTTTAGTTAATTTTCTCCTATAAATTGCAATATTATCCATAATTTTAGTAATATTGTTATATGTATGTTACACAAATTATGATTTTTTTTGCAATAATACAATTTTACAAAAATTTTTTCCTAACTCAAAGTTATATTTGTTGCAAATTTACCTGTATTAAAAATTCTTCAAAATTGCTCTAAAATGAAAAATAATTAGGAGAAAACCATCTTTAGACATGAAATGTTTTTTGAGCCTATGAACATAAATCAAGGGTAAAAATTCATGAAAAAAAAGAAATCCACACATCAGTGATGCTACAGGATTGTAATATTTTTTAAACATAATATAAATAGTGTACTTGTTAAAATAAAAATAAAAACACACACTAAGGCCAAAAATGGTATGCATGTTGTAAAAAAAAATGAATCGTATTTTCCTTATTTTGTAACTGGTGCAAAAAATAAAAATCTTGGGAATTTTTGAAGCTCCAAAAGCAATTTAGATTCATGAAGCTGTGTTTAAAGTCTTCCAATGGTGATCAACATAACTTTGAATTCTTTTGTAATTAGTGAAAAATGTCAATTTTTGTATAATTTGAAACTTCAAAGGCAATTTATAACTACATTTGAAAAAATTATCAAAAATTTCAATTATTTCCTAATTGGTGCATAGAATGAGCAAATTTTGAAGCAGCAAAAACAATTTAGAGGTAGGAAGGCCCAGTTTTAAATCTCAGAATTGTATGCAAAATGTTTAAGAAAGAATGATTAATTCTTGATATGTATTGTGCTTGCTGCCTGAAAACAACAATTTCATTTTGTCGGTTTTGAAGTTCTAAGAACAATTTAGATCTAGTTTCAAATTTTGAAATAGTTGATAAAACATCTAAACATAAATTATAGACAGTAATTTACAAGGACTTCGACTGTTTTGTAACCAGTACACAAAATATCAATTTTTGAGATAATATAAATTGCAAAGAAAGTTTTAAGGAGATATTGTTTGAAGCCTCAGATTGACCAACTAACATATATCTAAAACTAGATTTGAGGCAATAAAACTATCAGAAACTATTTAATATGTAGGCAGGAAGCCTCTAAAACATAGACATTATTAAAAAAATAGGTCCTGCTAATTTTTCTAATTTAACTTTTTAGTAGTAATACACCAGTTTTGGCTAGTATTAAAGCTTGGGCAATAAACCAATTCTAAATGAATCCATAAACAATTAAATTTTATTTCTAATTTCAAACATACAGGACGCAAAAATGTACCATTTCTTGTTTTTTGTAATTGGAACAATAATTTTACCATTGCAGACTCTGACATAGCAAAGTTTATCACTTTGCTGCTATGTTTGGCTTTTTATTGTCGAACCGACTAATTTACTAGAAAAATTGATAATAAAAAAAATACAATACAAACTGACAAATAAGTGAGAAAGACATTAGAATTTATATATTAATTTTGCATGTAAATGTACACATCTGCCGAACTCTACGCGATTTAGTTTTATTCCCTATCTCTATTTTACAAGCATGCACCCAAGAGGCATAGCTGGTTTAGCTGTACTGTAGTTTATTGAATTGTGATATGAAAAACAATTTAGAGGCAGGAAAACTGCCGAAAAACGATTTTAAAGCCCAGAATGATTAGAAAAACATTTAAAAGTAATTTTTAGATCCTGAAGTTGTCAAATTCTTCCATTATTTACTAATTTTTGTTCAGTGCCAGCAATTACAAGTAGTTTTGCGGCATAAAAAGCAATTTAAAAGTAAGATGGCTCAATTCTGAAAACATTAACAATAAAATCCAGGTAAAGAAATATCCTAAAACTTCAACTGTTTTGCCAGAGGCGTTCACATTGTATTTCTTTTCGATTTTGTATTAAAAAATCAAATTTAGAGGTAGAATGACTTTATTTGAAGGTTTAAAATGATTGGCGAATTATCTAAAAATAACGTCCGCACATCAATTTTTCTTGGATTGGTCCCCAAAAATTAATTTTGACCAGTTTTAAAGCGCTTAGAATATTTTAAAGACAAAAGACACCGATTTTAAGCTTTGCAATGCTGAAAAAATACAGTAAATTCTCAACCGGGAGGGTATTCTTTGTTTTGCGCCCCAAAAGTTGTGCATGTGGCGGGCTTCTTTTCGCCACGCCCTAGTTAAGTTACTGTGTCTTTTTATGAATTAGTATGTGAACGATTTATATATATATTATAGAATATAGCGTAGTAAAGGTCACCACAGTCGCAAAAATTTGAACTGTCACATAGACGAAAAATTTATCTTTTGTGGACGGTGCCAACAGTCTTTCCGCCGGAGTGGTATATCCACTATGTCCGATTGTGAATATTTTCAACGTTTTGCGGTGTTAGAACTTGGATGTTGGCTGTCGACCGATACCATTGGGAACAATTAATGCCGTTCTAGTAATTCTACATCTGATTAACAAAACTTACTATGTTATGTGTGTATACCTACTTACACACAGCTCAATTTCAGTAAATACTAGTGCTCAATTAAACCTACGTTATAGCTGTGAATTGAACGATATAACATAATATATCGGCCTAGTCCGTTTAATATTAAGCGGTGTTTACACTATGTGATTAGCTTTTGACTTTGCTTATGATAATATCATATTGAAAATGACATCGACGTTTGAAATACGATATTGAGTTTACGCTATATGTGGACAGAGCTTGGTGTAGTCTCCAGAAGTTTTAGACACTGTGGCTCATTATAAATAGATTTTATGCCCTACTTGAACTGCTTGCAGCAAAATTTTCTCCATATACTGCCACCATTCTCTCATTGAAATTCTTCGGGCTACCGCCTTGTTTCATTAAACATTTTATGACAGGTTTTTGGATAATTGCTTCTCTTAAGGCCCCTCTTCAGTATGGTTTATTATTGGTCACCATGATGGTCAGCATCTTCTACACAGTGGTATAGTATATGTAGTACAGTATAGGTAGCATGGTGTCCCCATTTCTTGTGTGCAGTCCAACCGCTCCCAAAGCCATCCTTTGCCATTACCATTTCCATCATCCAACCACTGCTTACAATCACTTTAGGGCATCATCTCTACACAATGGTGAAGGCTTGCAATGGCTCATGATGAATCATAGTGAAGAGGGGACTTTAATAAGTTAGGAAGGGAGGCAGTACGTCTGGCAGCTGGGAGCAAGTATGTCTACCTGTGCGCATTTCTTCTATGGCCAGAGTGTTCAAATTTAAGCATAACTATAGAATATCTTGGAAACTAAAAATGTTAGAAGAATTTTAATAAGGCAGTGTCGAGCTAATTTTACGAGTTCAGTTTATTGGTAGCAAAAGGATTTTTCTATCATTTTTGGTTTCCAAGGAAAACGTGATTTTTAGAAATCAGCCGGTTTCTTTTATGATTTATTTTGAAGTTATTGAAACAGGATTAACGCATCTTATGCTCACTTTTTCATAGAGTGGCGTAGTCAGTATTTTTTTAAGATAATCTCATTCTTTTCTTTTTTAATTTTTTTTCTATAGCAACTACATCAAAATACAATTATTAATTTTAATAAAATTAATTTTCCTTCACCTTTTCATATGATTCAAAATTGAGTGATTTGGGCGCTATCAGACGTTACAAAAATAAGTTTTGTAATGTCTGATAGCGCCCAAATCACTCAATTTTGAATCATATGAAAAGGTGAAGGAAAATTAATTTTATTAAAATTAATAATTGTATTTTGATGTAG
>JARJEC010005001.1:0-14579 GCA_030264575.1 Tachinus sp. AB-2021 | reverse complement strand
TCATCTTCTACACATATGTTCTTGTGAAGTAATAACATATTTAATTACATTATTTAAAAAATAGATGATTATAATTTTAATATTAATATATATATATATATATATATATATATATATATATATATATATATATCTAGCGAGCAAAGCAAGCGAGGCAAGTTTGTCCAAATTGTATTTGTCCATATAAATTGTGTAGCATTTAAGATATTCTAGATTTTTTCCACTTCGTTACAGTCTTTTGTTTTGCTTTCCTTTTCAAATCTTTTATTTTTGATTATCCTTTTTTCTACTTATAACTTTATTGGTGGTAGCTGCGCTATTGTTACGATTGCTGTCCAGACAACCGTTGACAAGCAAGCAAGCGGGTAGAAAATAAGTTTGCAAGAAATTATAAATATTTCACGCCATGCATTATCAAATATTTTGATTTTGCGGCAACCTTACGTTGATGCTTGTTGGACTGGTCGCTACCAACGTTGTTTGTTAAAACTCCATTCTAACATCAATAAGGCACAGGTGCGTAAAGTTTTCAATGTATATTCAATTGTACTCAATTATGCCTCTGCCTGATGATGCGACACCGTGGCGAAACAATTGTTGCAGTACAGGTTTGTACCTGTGCTTTATTGAAGTTAATAAACTACTTTCGCTAGTCTGAACCAGTCTTTACTTTACATTAATTTACTCTACTCTATTTTATATATACTTTGAAAGTAACAGCTTTCCATGAAATTTAATCCAACATTATTTATTATAAAAGTTAGGTATTTTGAATTTTAATATTTATCCTGCGAAAATGGAAAAATATCAATTACTAAACACATTTTAAAAATCAATTTTTTGCATTTTTTTTAATTATTGTTCTCTAAAGTCACGAGAAACGATTTTATTGTTAAAAAATAATTACTTTGTCTTTACATGGCCTTATTTGAATAGAGACATCGCGAACATTGCAAATAATTGCTTAATAAAAAACATTTTTGTATAATTTTTGTATCTTATTTTAGGGCCTAAAAGAAAACACAGTTTCACTTTGTATATGATATTTTTAGATACATTTTATTAGTATTTGTCTTATGGGTAAATAGGGATTTATTGTTTTCCAATTATAGAACGTAATTACACATTTATATTATTGATAATTATTATTCACGTCACCCAAACTACTTACAAATTCTAACATAACACAAATTGCTCATCTATTAATGACATAATTACAATCGCATATTAATTAGACATTAGCACAATGATATTGGTAATTGGATATCTAAGTTAAGAGCATAATTATAATTTGCGCACATTTTTTTAAATAATTCTAGTAAACGTATTTGGGTGGATAAATTCAAATACCGCCTAATACCCTTTGGAGATACTTTTATTCAGAGAAGCAAAAAATCAGTCTAAATTAAGTAAAAATGGAATCACTAGCAGCGGGCTTTAAGACGATTTAAAAGAAACAAAACATAATCTTGAGCTCTTGTTTATGATTATGTCTGTATAAAGGTTTCGTCTTTACGACTTGGACAGCTTGTTAAGAATACTTTATCGTCAGTTCAGTGTATATAACTCACTTGTCAGTTATATAAGTCAAATTAGGAGGTTATTGTGGAATTCTACAGTTGGAAAAATAGTGAATTATTTCATTCTTGCTATAAATATGAAGCGAACAATTTAAGCGCGTTTATTACTAAACATAATTAATTTTGCGAACAATAATATAATTTTGTCGTTAATCTACTATATTGTATCGTTGATTTATTTAAATATATTAAATGAATTCATTTTGCATCGGTTTTGGCGTTTTATTCGCATTTAAATATATTAATATTAATTGTGATAACTATGACAATTGGTATCAATAAATAATATTGAATTATTATGTGATATTGTTGAAAAAACGTTTTAAATACGCGCTGAAATATTTACAACAAAACAGATGCGTGAAATGCGGTTTTCCTTTTCGCCCCTCTGCGCGTTTCACGACCAAGGTAATTGCCATTTTCTGAGGATATAATACCACAGCACCGCGTTGAGTTTGGATTTCTAAGGACGATTAACAAACAAGCCGTTTTGGAGAAGTGTTAATTTCAGTAAAAATATATTCTACTTTCTCACTTCGGTCTTTAATGTGTTCTTCGCCTTTTTTAATATTCTATTCATAATTTAATTGAGTAATTATGTGTTCTTGTAATGTGTCTTTAATGGACGGGAAAAATATTCGTCTTGTTAACTAAACACATGCTAGGCATGGCTTAAATAATTGATTAACAAATATAATATAATACGAAACTGTTGAGAAATGCATATACTTTTTGAAAGTAACGGTTTTTACATCCAAGTAAACACTCGTTATATTTTATGCATACGCGAGAAGTAAAGTAAAGTATTAAAGAAATTACTAACATAAACAATAGTAATTTTATTTATTTTGATGTTACATGTTACATATTTCCATACTAATTTATATGTTTGTTTCAGGCTAAGTTATTGGAGTCATCACATGCTTGGCTAGGAGCATCGACATCTTCGATCGCCGGTAAGTGTCATATGTTATTAAATCTACTTTTAATGAAATTTAGTATATTAGGATAATACGAATCTACACACATGCATCTACAAAGACAATGTTACAGCAAATAATTTGTAATTACTTTAATTACTTCATTAAAATTGTATATTAGCATAATGCAAAAAAGTTTTATTATAACATCGCAACTTGAAAAGTAATTTAAATGGACAATACAATTAGTGCAACTAAAAATGCATTTTTGTATTATAAATGGAAAATTGCACAAATAAATTAGATATAATGCATAATATAATTACCTTAATAAAATTGTTTTTATATTATATTTTTTATATAACTTAACGAGGAATTTTAATTTGAAATAAGCTCTTTTTGTTACAATTTTTCTGCTTCCCTCATATCTGCAGTTACTTCCGTAATACCTTTTTTCTATATACACGCCGCGGTAAAGCGTGAATTTTAATTTTAAATGCTATTACATATTTAACAATACAATTATATGTTTTCCATAGTGTTTTGCGAATAAATTTGAATAAGTTTAATTAAATTGATAATACTTTTATTATTAGGTGATTATCGACTAGTCGTAGGTATCTGTACCCGACGAATCCGATTTCAATCTTTAATGAATCCATTATAGCCCAGCCTGTAGTGATGCTAATTTATTTAACTACTTTGTTATTTGAATCGCATTGTTATGAAATAATGATATTTTTAATTGTTAATTGACCAACGGGTGGTCGATGTAATATATATATAAATATATATAGAAAACGTGATGCTCCACATAGGTGGCCTGCAGAACACTTGTATTTAATTAATTGATTCTTTGTATTATGAAGAAAAATTATGTTGCGTTTAATATATCGATATATAATTACGTTACATTAATTAATTTCACTCGCACTTAATGAGATTTTTATTTAAAGTTTTTAATAATGCATACATGTTAATTACGTTATGCATCTTTACATTGATTGCAAAACAATATTTCATCTTTTATATCAATGTTCCTTATATTATAGAAAGGATTCTTATTAAAGCTAAATGTCCTTTTTATAAAATGCGAACAATACCTTGTGTTTGTTTAGAATTTAATTGTTTAAATCTATTCCTTTTTATTATATAGTGCATATATATATATTAGAATAAGTACATACCATTTTAAATTATAATTGTGGTAGTTACACTGCTGGCTCATTGTTTCTAATTATTAACCACCCAAAATATACATGGCATAACTACTCGTTGCATTAGAAATTTGAATAGCGCTATTGATTCGAAAGCTTGATTATAATTTAGTTGTTACTTTATATTGATATAGAACGGGAACTTATGATTATATGGGAAATTGCAATTCAATTTATCATTGGCTATAAAATAAAACTTTTATCACTGAGTAAAGATTTAATTGGAAATTTTTGAGAATTTCTAAATATTCATTACCAATATTATAATATCAGATTTGTTTTTTTAGTATACTTAATACATTTGTTTTGATTAAATACTTATTAAAATTAATTAAAATACGAAAAATTCGAAGTCATAGGTCGTTATAATAGTTGTTGAAATAATTACGTAAGGTATGACAACATTAAACCATTCAAAACATAATCACTGAAAATAGTATCAAAAGTTTTGCTTTTTTTACTTAGCAATTTATGTCACTAATTCAGCATAATAATGTAGCTACAAAAACTATTTAGAAAACCTATTATATTCTACAGGCAACCAGTATCACAAAATCAAGCTATCAATTGAATTTAAAAAGATTTATAAAAAAGTTTAAAATTAACACAATTTCACATTGTTATATTTCTTATTTCAATGCGTTGCCAAAATCACGCACTTTCGAAGGGTAAAATAATTAATTACTTGCATGTGATTCTAGCCGCTATTTATATAGTGCAAATTTTTTGTACAATAGGAAAATTGTGATTTTTATGTTTTGAATTTTTGGAAAGACTGTATTTGCCATTGTAAATATAATATAATATAACTTATGATAATGAAAATTGTCTTTTTCTGTCGTATTTCAAATTCCTGGTATTCTGTAGAAACATTTTTCATCATTTTGCGGTTCCATCCAAAAAAAGTATCTAATTTGAGATAAGGCTACTCAGCGTTATTCGTAAGAAATCTGGAGGAAACAGTTTTCTTAGAATATCAATCAAATTGCGTCTTTTCTTATCTTTTTTGATTTTGCATTAACAGTTTCTTCGATTGCGTCCTTCATATACCTACTAATCAATAGTGTATTTTATTTTACTCTTTTGAGCAGTTCTATAGTAAGGCTATAGGTATTTTAACTATATCTAAGTATTAATTAAATACCGTAAAGTTAAAATATCTATATGCGTACTAAACCATCCATGTTCACATTTTTGCCAATATATACTGAATACTTGCTTTCGGCAATTTTAAGTTTATCTTTGTCATATACACGATGGCGGACAACAGATGTTGAACTCTCCGGCATTGTATTCTACGTTTGACTTTTTTGTCATTTCTAACTACATTTTATTAACTAAAATTTTTGCTCTTTTTCATCTTGTAGACTTCCACTCTTGAAACTAGGTCTTTCTTATTCGATTTCACGTTGTTTGTCTTCTGCTTCTGGTCCGAAAGTTTGTTGAAACATTTTATAGGCTAGATAATTCATATAAAAGTCGTTTTCAATTTTTATCTTATCTTTCTTAACTTCTTTTATTATAAAACAATATTTAATTAATCTGATTGCTTAAAAACATCAGAACCGACGTAGGTATCTAATGTCAATTCATTCTATCACATTTAGTTTGAAAAGCGATCAGTCATACTCATCTCTCAGCGACACGACTATATTTAAAAACCGAACCAGTTTAGAGAGACATTTTGGGGTATAAGGCTCTGTATTTACCGCTTTTCTTTGAACAAGTCTAATGCATGACTTCGAGATAAAACCAACCTTGGAAATTGCAGATCATATCAATTCAAATCTTTTTTATAATCATTTTTGTAATTGTCGCATTTCACTTTGTCCAACTCTGAGATAAAGAGCAATGCTTTTTTTATTATATATCACAATCAACTGCGAAATGCACGATGCTCTCTTTATTTTAGCGCTTTTCCCTTTCGTGAAAACAATATTTTTACCTTATAGGATCTTAAACATGGTATATTACGTATCTTCTCGTCTTAATTGATCCAAAACCCGTGCTATTTTTGTAATACTTGTATAATTTAAACATTTCCTCGTGATATAATCTATTTGACTATGCTTTTGATACATAAATACTTTTCTAGATTTGATTCATTTTGTCAAATTACCTGATAAAGTTAACATTGCACTAAGCAGATCAAGTTGCAACATTGACATTGTGCCTTTAAAAAATACTTCATTTCCTTTAATTAACATACTTTTATGCTGAATTTATCCAAGTGATTTAGCATTAAAAATAAATTTAATAATAAATATAACTTTAGATATAGACGTGATGCATTTATGCAAATAATTTAAATAAAAAGGATTTACGCATGCGCGTGTGAACGGACCCTTGTATTTGATTTAGCTGTATTCGTTAATGCTGCACCCAACACATTTTTTACACCAAATTCACTTTAGCCATTTGCAAATGGACATTATTTATTTTAACACCATTAACACCATATTTATTATGATATAATGTGCACATAGACCGACACCACATGACCATAACATCGCTCCTCACCAAATCGTTTCTGAACGTTGCTTTTGACGTTAATAGATGCTCCAGCTGCTCGCCCACATAACGCATGATTAAGCGAAAGAAGTTCAGTATTACTAACTCTCAAGGCCAAATTTTAAAGCCACGGCCAATGCTAAATTTCCGTAAATGGGTTTATGACAACTTTAGTATTTAATTCGCTAATGTTAAATCTAAATTTATTACTAATGCTAAATCGGTTCCATAAATTTGCCTTTAACTAGAAAATCGCAGTCTACAAAGAACCGTAACTTTATTTTGCATAATATGTTGACTTCTCTAACTTATGAATATTCTAAATAATAATTATTTACAATTTAAGTTTTTAAATGGAGTCTAAGTTGAAATTAGAATATGTATTGTAATTATTAAATAGGTGTTATTTGGTTTTTCGTGTAAACATATAGATAATGTTATAAATGATTCAAATGTTTACTTCCACGTGGTTATAAAACATAAAACCAGTTAATATATTTCAGTAGCTTAATTGGTATAGCAGTGGACATGTAACCAAAGGTTGTGGGTTCGATCCCCAATTTTTGAAAAATTGAATTCAAAATTGGCGTATTAATTATTTAATAATTACAGTAGTAGTAATAGTATTTGTATTTATTGGGTTATACCCAACTGGACTTTGAGGTCTTTCAGACGTGTTTATGTAGGTATGTGTGTGTTGAGTTAATGCTTGTTTCTCTAGAAATTTGCCACCGATATCTAGAGCGTCATTAATTGTTTCCCAATGAAAAATGGTACCGGTAGGCGGGGCTATGCAGACACCCATCGAAATGCTAATAATTATAATATTCTAATTTCTCTAACTTACTCCAATAATAAACTTAAAAGGTTGATTTGCTGCTAATCTGACTTAATCAAAGTAAAATTATATTTTGATGATGTTAAATCAATAATACGTCGAAATAGATTTGAAAAAATAAAACTAGAAGTTGAATGAATGAAGCGAAACTATTATCAAATACAAAATTGCTTGATCATTTTGTTAAGTCATAGTTTATTTCAATAATAATAATTTAAAATAATATTGTCCACGCGTTATTTTCTTTCCATTTCTAAATTCGGTTAGCAATTTTTTTTTTAATCCAATTCGGTTGATACAATACTTGAAATTTATTATATAAAAAAAAATAACACAAAAGATAATTCTTTTAAATTATGCAATGCGGTAAATTTTCTAATTAAACTTATAATATATTTATTCGAAAACATAATATAATAGTAAAATATTAGTGTATGTTTTTTTATGAATAATGTATATATGCACAAAGATAATAAATTGTGGTTGGAAATACTTAGCACATGGATAAATTTAATTAACTATTTTTGTGAAATCACATTGTTAATGGGTACAACTTTCCACTTATATTTAGTTATATTGTAAGTACATTTATGAAAGTATCTACAAGATTTCGAAGTACATATCTTGTATCCGGTGGTTTTATGTTTCAATTTAAATCGTATATACGTATTTAATTACAACATAATAGAAAATGTATAAATTATTTTCTTGTTATTTTAAATTTACCTGCTTGTTTTGTTCATCTGTAATATAATATTAATTGATTTGCGATGTGTACAAACATGAATATTAAATTAAACTGCGTTTTGCCGGAATTGTAAACTTTCAATAAATATAAAAATGTTCCCTCACGATTTAAGTTGATAATTTAAATGAAACAATATGATATTTCAGACGAAGGGTCTGCCGAAGAAGAAGCATATTTAAAGTTTAGCCAAAGTCAAGATATAAAAGTGGTGTGTTCTTTGAGGAAGTCTCCGAAATGGACTTCCGTTGAACTAAATCGGGCAATAGAGTTAGTCCGGTCGGGCATGCCTATAAAACCTGCAGCTCAACTGTGTAACATACCAGTCATGACCCTCTGGAGACGATCAAAAGCAGTTGGGGTAGTCAGTAGTAGAGCCGTTTCGAGTGCTTTGAAATCGTGTAAAAATTACGGATATAAAAATAAAGATATCTCGCGTTCTTAACGAATGAGCACCACACATATTGGGAAAATTGCAACCGTTGTTGTAAAAGTTGAAAAATTGGAGAATTAGTATTGGATAAGTTTTCTCGTTAGTTTTATGTTTGTTTCTTAGTTGTTTACTTTTTATTGGCACTTTCTTACAGTGTTGCCCCCGCTATTTATTAAATATATTGCGTTAATAACCCCCAGACGGCAGTGTTATTGCTTTGTGTGTAATTTGTGTGGCATTGTCCTATTAATTTGCATGCGTAATATTTTTTTTTTCGTTTAATCCTTTAACTTATTTTTTGTTTTTGTTTTGATTTTGTTTCCGCCAGATTATCCCATCTTATTAAAATTAAAATCACCGACATGGACCCAAGACCAACTGAAAGAAGCAATTGATGCAGTAGTAAAACAAAAAATGCGCTTTACGCAAGCATCACATAAGTACGGAATACCGAAAGGCACTTTGTACGATAATATATTAGGGAAAACTAAACGCATGGCCGTTTTAGAGGAAGCAGGTTTGGCGAACGTGGAGGAGGCGGCGGTTTTAGAATATTGCTGTGATGTATCTGTTTCACCATATAATAGGCGAACTAAAAAGTCTCTCACATCCGTTTTAAACTACGTAGAATCGTTGAGACGGGCCCGCGATCCTGAATTTATGTTCACCGGACTTTCCGGGTTCCGGTGGTGGTGGGCGTTCTGTAAGAAGCACAGTATTGTTTCCCTTTATTATGAAAACAACACTAACGATAGTCCAGTTAAACAAGAATAATTTAAATTTTTAATCAAATCCTAAATCATCCCAAGTAATAACGATTAAGTCAATCAATTTGAATTCATATGACAAACAGCAATAGCAAATTCTGATTAAAGACTGATTGATGTATTAAGACCACATTGTAAATAGGTACCGGTGGAGTATTAATATTATTTAATTATTAACGCAACTAAAACATTCCTTCCTCGGAAATACAAATCAAGTCAAACATGCTTCCTCGCATACGTTTTATTATAATATCATGAGCTCATGATTATTGTTATTTTCCATATAATACATCTTTTATCGATGTTACTTTTATTAATTATAATATAACGTTTTGCATTTATATGAGCTATATTTATGCATCTAATTACATAGCTAATAATGCCTGCGTGTTGTATATGATTGTATTCTCTGACATGCAATATTGTATTACATGTTTAGTTTAGTTACATTTATTTTTACTCATTATTTTATGTTTGCTACATGTCGTATTAAAGTTGAGTAAACGACTGCATGGTAAATCAACATTACAACATATGTTTTATATAACTCATATATAGTTGTTATATCGCAATTTAATTGATATTTGAAAATTTTGTTTTATTTTGTTATATATTGTTGTTTAAAAAAAACGATTCTTATGGCTATAATTATTAGCAATAATAGTTTATTTGTATGTTATTTCTTTGTATATTATTATGTAACATTATAATATTTAAAAAGTTAATTTTTATACAAGCGGAACATTTTAATAAGACTAATTTACGTTTTAGGGATTAATGTTAAGTTTAATTATATAAATAATGTTCTCAATAAATAAAAATACTGTTTAATTTATTCATTGATTTTTTAGTATTTATTCTTCTTTAATCTACTAACAATGCATAAGTGTATGTCAATTATAGCAATTAATATTGGAAATATGAAATTATTCTTTTATTAGTTATAAATAATATTTAACTTGTTATTGATATTTTATATAGTTGAACAATGCCGACTTAGTTATTGCAACAGCAATAAATTGCAAAATCTTTCCACCGAATAAATAATAGAATTCTATTTCATTACTGCCAGTATTATTGCTTTTGTTCTGTACAATATAAATTAATGCTATTGCAATATTATTTAATTAATAATATTGACTGGAAGAAAATATACATTGTTATTGTGAAGTATAAATTGTTTTCGATCATTAGTTATGTTTTTTTATAATTTTCTTATGTTTCAGATTAAAACAGAAAATATTGGTAAATTTATTATTTATTTTTCTTTCATTTTATTAGGTTAATTACTTAAGTAGTACGTTATGAAATTATTTTTTGTGTATTAATGTTTTTATTGATAATTGTATACTTATATTATTTTTATTTTTTCAGCAGATAGTTATCAATATCAACTGCAGTCCATGTGGCAGAAGTGTTGGAATACGAATCAGAGTCTCGTCCATAATTTGCGCTTCCGCGAAAGGGGTCCTTTAAAGTCTTGGAGACCTGAAACTATGGCCGAAGCGATATTCTCCGTACTAAAAGAGGGATTATCCTTATCACAAGCGGCGAGGAAATATGACATACCATATCCTACATTTGTCCTGTACGCTAATCGAGTTCACAATATGTTGGGTCCGTCGGCCGATGGAGGTTCGGGTGAGTTCCAATATCAATTGGTGTTAAATTACTATAATTATTTAGATGGAAAATTAAAATTCTATAAATAAAACTATTATCAATAATATATATATATATACATAATATCAATATTTTACTTCTATAGACAATTTCATTTGAAAGCAATTCTATTTTTCCAATTATGATAATTATGGTAATTAATTAATACACCAATATTAAATACAATTAATAATTTATTAGAAGCAATGATGTAAAGTAATTGGATATTAATTTTATTTTGTCACTGTAAAAAAATGGTTCCATAGTTCAGTGACTATTTTGCAAGTTTTTAGTTCATTATTATCCAATTATTGGAATTAACTGAAAATTTTATAAGAGAAATAATTTTTTATATTTCTTTTTTGATTGAATTTTGGAACAAGTTGGCATATTTTTGATTTTGTGTGACACTGAATCGGCATAAAAATCTTTGCCCATTTAAGCGACTTAGTTAGTAGGAAAGATGCAACTTTATTTCGGACATCCTGTTTGCTTTTTTATTTTTTTTATTAGGAATTCTATATCTCTTCTTTGCCCGTTAAAGAAAAAACTAATTTAAAAAGTAAAAAAGGAACAATAAAGCTCGACTATAAATTTTTGACAGTAATTTTGGTGGACAATATAATACAAAATAGATAGATGTTTTCATTAAAAATTTGATTTAAATTTTCTTAACCAAATCATATAGACACATCACAAACCACGTCATCAATTATTCTCGGAATTTTTATAATTGATTAACATCTGGCGATTTATTTTGCACACCATGTGTAGTTACTATTTAAATATTTATATACATTATTACTAAAAAAAATATGAAATTAATAATTGAAAAAATAGACTTTCAATTAGAAGAAGTTGTACTAAATTATTGCTGGTTAAATTTACTTATAAAATTCAAAGTCTCAAAATATAATGCAGTAACAAAATCAGTAGATTGATTACAAAATTAGTATCACGTGTTTTCCATTAGAACATTTTCTATAAAGGATGCGATCTCTTCCTGCGGAATTATTTTACATTCTTATTGATAACTCTCAAAAAGTATTTGGAATGTTTGGTAGTGCTTGAAGAGTCTTTGCATCTCGCTCGTGTTCTATTGGATTTTAAATTTGGACTGCAAGCTGAGTCCAAAAGAATTCTTTCTTATTATTTGAAATATAAAGATGCATGACTACCTCTACATTATCATTCGTGTATCGTTGAGCGAAGACATTTTTGTTCTAAGCTGATAACTCCCCAGATGATTACTAAACACCATTCTAATAAAAATATCTCATGAAAGTACACCCAATATAACATTCTCATTTGTTTCTCTAAACATACATGCGACCATCACTATTGTTGAGCATATACTGGTACTGGTCAACAACAAGAGGACGGCTATAATCTTTCATCTACCAACCCATATAATCTTGACGAATTCGTACTTTCTTTTTTATGCAGATTTGATATCACAGCACTTTGCGGTTACATAAGATTTTTAACGTGTGCCGTCTCTGTAAGATAGTTCTTTAGAAATGAAAATTATTTATGTTTTTGATGTGAAACATCTAATGCCGCGTAAGGACGAAAGTTTCCATCTTCACCTTGGTAATGAGTTAGCCTCAACAGCATGAAGTCCGTAAGGTACAATATATATTAGTGATAGTGACAAACAATATCATGAGTGACAGTGACAATATGGAGCACAAAAATGCACAGATTTCTATGAAAAATGGATTTGGATGGATACTTCACATCTGCAGGCGACCCGCGACGCCTCTCTTTTTTTTTCATTTTTTTATTAATTACAGTTAGTTAGTACGCAGTCAAATTTTTAAATTATGAAAGTGTAGCGTGTTTCATAGATAAAACTATATATTATTATATTATTGAGGTCACATTTCCTACTTATCGTACTGTGTGCAATCCCCCTCTAGTAACATAACTGCCTGTTCTTTTCTGCAATAGTCAAATGACGTTATTATATATATATATGTGGATACCTCAGATAGCCTAGCAAGCTAGAGGTCGTGGGTTCAAACCCCAAAATGTATTTAATCCCGCTTTCATTTGTGGTTCGGAAGTCACCTTATAAGCTGTTGGTCCCATCAAAACCCCGCTATGACAAGCCATCGGCGTAATTAGGAGCAATGATGTAAAACATAAACAAACAAAACAAAACGTTGCTCGACATTTATCATTAAAGAAATTGACGTAAAGGACGATTTACCAGCTTGGATGAAAATAAACTGAGTTTCTAGTCATGTTCTTGTCTGAAGATCTTTTCATTTTTTCACTTTTGTATTGTTGTATGTGTTGTTCTTCTTATAGCAACATTTTTTTTGTAACTGACATCGGCACACTACGGATAATTTCCATTTTAGTAAGAACACAAGTTTATTTGAATTATTTTCAAATATTGCCAAATCTATTATTGCAAACTATCTTTTTTTAACACAGTACATTTTTGTTTCTGTTGTTAAAAAATAACAAATGACAAATCCGTAAATATAGCTTTTTAAATTACTTACTACACATTGCATAATTAAAATAATAAATATAAAGCAGACTTTGTCGCAATAGATTTATAGTAACAAATACTGCAAAGTATTAATTATCACATCAGCGAACTTGCTAATATGTAGAAGATATACAAAAGCAGCTGATTAAAAATAGAGAAAATAGTTTTTAGGTAATTGTAATAACAATTTATTTTTTACAGACTTGCGTCCGAAAGGTAGGGGGCGGCCGCAGCGAATATTATTGGGTGTGTGGCCAGATGAACATATTAGAGGTGTGATAAGGGCCGTAGTGTTTCGTGATTCGCATCAAATTAAAGAAGAGCCGCACATCGCCTATCCTAGAATGCATGTAAGTATTATGTATTTATACTATTTCTATTTTTTGTACTAAAATGCAGTATTACCTTCGTCAAATGATGAAAAAAAAACATATTTAATTTTATTGGCGATCTGCCTGTACAATTGGTTTGAAGCCGAAGTTCACTATTTATAATTTTAGGAACTTTTTAAGAACTTAAATTATAATTTATGAATATTTTTCTACTAGAGTTGACATTGTAGTTTTGCTACGCTTATTGGAGGTATATATCCTAATATATACAATAATCTTTTTTGGCTAATTAACTCCAGTGGTCGAAAGCTGCTTTAAATTTGTCACTGAACAAAATAACTTTTTGAACCGTTAACTATGAACTTATTATTCTCAAAGAGGAAATAACACCCTGTGAATTAAAATGTTTGACAATAGTAATTTGTATGCAGACTCGGATCAACGTTTTTCTGTGATTTCTAAATTTTAAGTTTCTTTGCCATTTTAATCATGTGTCATATTATAACTATATAAATTGGTAATCAAATTAGTATTTTCCAACATAGTTATTGGAACGTTATAAATAGCAGTGTAATTTTGTTTTTGCCGCATTTTTTTTCAATCTTAGTCTCTTAGTTTATTTCCATATTTCGACATTTTTATTGTTTTGTTGTATTTATTTCCAATAATATTCATAAAAATTAAAAAAATATAATAAAGTAATGTAGTATAGATATAAAAAGTGAGCTACACACATATTAATATACCATGCACTCACGGAATTTCCCTACTTACTGCAAGCGTTCGGCTCGACTCGGCCGAGGGAGGGAACCGACGGAACATTCCATTCGCGTGATGCGACGTATTTAAAAATCTTATTATTCTTCAAGTTATTTAAAATAAAATGATTCTCTAAACTAAAATTAAAAATCTAATATTTCTTTAATTTAAATTAATAAAAAATCTTTAACACAACAGGCAACTTCGTCAAATTATTATCTGCATTTGCACATCCTATTACTATCTCGCAAAAGTCCATGCTACGATAGTGGTCTTCAGCGAAAATTTCCTGATGGGTTTGGTATGTAT
>JARJEC010004983.1:0-12428 GCA_030264575.1 Tachinus sp. AB-2021 | reverse complement strand
CTTTCAGGTTTGTGTACAAGAGTTTTATTAATTTTTAAATAAATAAATTGTATTTTAGTGGTAAGTCATTTCACATTAAAGGTAAATAAATTTTAAACAGTATATTAATCATAAGGTGGTAAAAAACATTCATCTCGATTCTCGATCTGTTTTAAGATCTAAAACGTGTTTGCACATGCTCTATCTAGATCTAATGCAAACTTCGCTTCATATTAGTAAATATAAATTCTTATGACAATTTTTAAAGTGAATACGAATTGTGATTATTATTGTTAACAAAATCTTTGTAAGTTACGAGTTAACAATGTTGTTAGATAACCATATATTTAGCTATTTTTTACAGAATAGACCTGATTAAATAAGTTTGAAGCCTAAGGTAATCGATTAAAAATTAAGGAAAACTGTTCAGACATTGATAAACACTCATACTTTACTCATACTAGTAAATTCCACAACAAACTGACAGATAAAATGAACTACTTTCTAAAGCTCCCTTTAGAAGTGCCTTCAAATTTGTGTAATTTGTTTGCATATTCAAAATGAACATAAAAAATTGTATCCAAACTAGATGTTAACACAAGTATGACAAACATAGTTTCTTAAATTTGTTTGTACAAACATGAATCACCGCTACATTATAGTATCATGATTGTATGAGATATGTTTGCGCAAACAAGTTGGTTGAATAGACTTCTTTTCTTCAATTTGTTTTGCCATCATGATAGCGCATTAAAATATGTTGTAATTTTGTTTGTTTATTTTTTCAATCACTTTCAGCAATGAATATAATTGCAGGACATTTCATTCGCGACATATTGAAAGAGTCATACACATTGACCAGTGACTAAACTCGATTGCATTGACGCTTTTTATGAATTCGGCATGTGCATTGCCAATTGATTTAATTTAATCAAACACAACACATACACACTTAAATAAATTCGATCAAACGATTGTTCAAGCATGCTTGTAAAATTTATTTGACCGTGTATGGCACGCATAAGAGCTGCTGACATAAGAAAAGTGTACTCAATATAGTCATAAGTTTTAGCAAGCATTAGTCCTTAGGTATAGTGCAAAGCAAAACCCGACCCGTCAGAAAGCAACCTGGAAGATTATTAGTTGGAGATGAGATCAAAGCGATAGATTTTCCTGATAAATTTTTTTATAAGGTATATCGCTGAAAATTAGTACAGTGGTTCAATACATATAATAATGTTTAACATACAGTATGGATACCAAAATCCGTCCAATGGTATAGAAAAATTCCATAGAAAAAATAGGTAAAAATATGCTTTTAAATATTTAGTATTAAAAAAAAAATAGAAAAGTTATGGTATAGTAAACTACCAACCAATATGTAAACAAACACAAATGATTATTATGGAGTATAATCATAACACAAAATTAAGTCAAATCCACTTAGCCTTTCCAAGTGTAACGGCAAATTCGAAAAAAACCTTGCAACAGTGCATTGACAAATTTCAAACTCGAGTTGCAACAAATATGAAATATAATGATTCTTCTTTTTGATCATGTTACTACTCATTTTTACTTCCACATAAGCTTCTAGCAATTTGAAAATAAATTACTTTTCATATAAACTATTAGTATCTAAAATGGCAGAATTATGTTTTATTAATTATCTTTTTCACAAATTTTAGCAATTGTATGAGCTTCTGCCAACCTCTCATCTTCCGTTGACCCTTCTGACAATTTCTTTTATACATTATTATTACTATATATTGAACTACTGTACCAATTTTCACCTTATAAAAATTTTCACGTAAAAATCTACCTCTTTGACCGCACCTCCACCTGATATTCTTTCAGACTGCCTTCTGACTTTCTTACTTTCTAAAATATATCTAAAGATTAGAATTTAAAAAATTTAATCTTTTCTTTGTAGAAAGCAGTTTTTTTTTGTTATCAAGAACACTTCTTGATTAAGTTTTATTAACATTTTGATACTCACTCATGTAAAAAGGTTAACATTTTGGTAACAGTTTTAATATCTAGAATAGTGTCTGGTAATTTTATTACTTTCTTTGCTGCTCCGTCCTTCTTAGAACCATTTAAACTTTGACTTATATCACCTTTCTTCTTCTTATCACCCTTCTTTGGTTTATGTACATTCTATAAAAAGATAATTTTATTCATTATTTCAAGTCCTAATCTAATTTGAGGGAATTCTATAATATTTAATCAAAATTATAATTTTTTTTTAAATAATTTAATCGCCATTGATAATGACATCTACACCAGGTGACAAATGAAACAGGTTCGGGCCCATATCTTTTTTACTTACAATTATTTTCTAATGAAATTTTTATAAGTTAAAATACATCAAAATGCCCTGCTAAAACGATAAAAATATCATTTCTGGTTTAACCAAAAAATAGGAGAAAAACAGCAAAGTGGCTGACCTCTGGTGTTAAATTTTGAACTGCTCAAATGAGAAAAACAAAACCCACGTCATATGTCAGAAAAGTAACCTAATACATATTTACTAATGACAGAGATATCTTTTTGGTTATAGAAATTAAGAATTTTAGGGCATTTTTTCTCTAAACTACTTACAGATCACTTCACAATGATTGATACTGATCACGTGGGTTTTGTTTTCCCCATTTGAACATCTTAAAAGTGGCATCTATAGGTTCTTAATTTTAGACTATAACACCAATTTTGTAACATTAAATGGAACCCCGGTATTTTTTGCAAATTTTTATTAGTTAATGTATTTTACGTATAAATCCCAATTTTTAGAAGTTTTCGTGACATAACCTTTTTAAACATTTTTTATATCATTTATAACTTTTTTAATACTTTTAAAAACAAATATTTTAGAGGTCGTTTGATAGCGAAAAAATCTACTTTTACGTATGGTATTACAAATGGTACCGGTAAGCGGGGCTATGCAGTCAACCGTCCAAGTGCTGACCGGGCCTAACGTTGCTTGCTTTGCAAACATTCGACATCGGCGGTATGGGATATGCCACCACGGCGGTTTATTATGATATATTTTGTAAGGTCGGTATCATTTCTGATTATCTCGGAAACGACGCTATCTTGCTAATTTTAAATAAAATCGTATTTTTTCTTTCTTATTTTGCACTAATTTGACAATTCGAATACAAAAATGTATCATTCGTCAATTTTAGTCATTGTGGCAACAAAAAATCACCCTGTTTGTGCATCGGCAGAATAGTTCAAAACTGATAAAAATTATAAAAATATTATAATATAATTATATTAAACACAGAGTCCCAAATCACGCCTTTATTTATCTGAATGTAATGACACCAAACACAAAACAAAATGTCATTTAAATAGGACAGCTACTTCGGCCGTAGTAAACACAACATTTTTTAGGCGATTGCAGTTTAACAATTCATTTATGTGTTGCGACTTATCTAGTTACAGTGACAGTAAAAAATTCGTAATGTCAAATACTTTCAGAACCTGAAAATACAGTGACAGTAAAAAATTCGTAATGTCAAATACTTTCAGAACCTGAAAATATTTTGCAGTGGGGAACTGTCACGTTCAGTTACAGTAATTGCAAAAGCCAACTTTCTTGGATGCAAATGCAACCTAAATCATTGACTTTCAGATATAACCGCATAAAAAGTAGTTTATTAGGTTACAGTTGATGCTACTAGACCAAGAAAAGTTACTTGCTAGAAAATGAAAACTAACCTGTTTGATATTTATTTGTCATGAACTTCAAAATTAATTTAAACACATAAAAAGTCCTGTTTTAATGCTGATGCTCTATTGTATTATGACACAACAGACGCAGCTATTGACATGACACAACTAACTTTTTAATATATTGAGATCCCGACCAACGTACGATGTAGTTACCTAGTTACATGTAACCAAAGCATACTTGAGTAAGGTGTGACGTCATCTCATCAGTAATGGCTTATTCACACCAGGACGAGTACTTTAGTAGAGTAGGGAGTAGTTTTGTTACATTAACTAAAATAAGATCAAACTCGGAGATTTTAAATAATAAAGTAATCAATGTTTAAAAGAGCAAAAGGTTGCCAGGTACACTTTTCAGTCATATAAAGGTAGAATAACTTCTACATTAATTGAAAAAATCATACTTTAATAACTGACCTTTATTTAATAAATCAATAATTGACTTTAAATCTAAGAATTGCACTTTTTTATTATTTATTAAAAATCCAATAGTTTGTTTTTGAAATGAGGTGATTCAATTGTCGCATTTATTGACATATTTGACATGACACAACTAACTTTTTAACATATGGAGATCCCAACCACCGTAAGCTCTAGTTACCCAGTTACATGCAACCAAAGCATACTTAAGTATAGTATGACGACATCAGTAAGGTTGCCAGAATACGAGTAAATTGTAACTGCAACTAACCGAAGGTAACTTTTTCTCACCAGAAAACGACTATGGTTCGTACATGTGCCTAATTAAAATAATATATAGTCGTTTTCTGGCGTGAAAAAGTTACCTTATTGCAATTACAACCTTAAGGCCCTTTCACATTGCATCCAGTCAAGTAGAGAGTAGTGAGTGACCCACTTACCACTAATTTAATATTCTGACTAGTCGAGTAGTTTAGTAGAGTAGGGAGTAGTTTAGTGACTAACTGTGAGCGAACAAATAAATTTAGTCGATTGGATAGTAAAATGAGTCCACTAACTCATTTTAGTGGACTCATTTTAGAGGAATTGGTTCTATTTTTGTCAGGCAAGTAGCCCCCACTCCGTCTCAAACAGGCCACTCGACTTGATGCTAAACATGTCCGGGTGTGTTGATTTAGTCGATTACATTAGTATTTGTAAATCGGACCGGTAATAT
This sequence comes from Tachinus sp. AB-2021, assembly GCA_030264575.1. Classification (NCBI taxonomy): domain Eukaryota; kingdom Metazoa; phylum Arthropoda; class Insecta; order Coleoptera; family Staphylinidae; genus Tachinus; species Tachinus sp. AB-2021. Next base: position 7,579 of record JARJEC010004983.1, on the reverse strand, counting down.
GTTGGTGTTGGAGTGAAAGTACATATCAATATCAAATTTATCGAGGTATATTTTAATCCCCATCAGACACTATGCAATTATTACATCAAATGTTGTACAGTTTTATTTCTTTTACACTACTTAAAATTGTTATTAGTAATTTTTCTATTTCAAATATATTTATCGCTTGTTTTTGATTATTACTATATATGTTGGAGTCCGCGGAAATTTATTCTCTTCTTCAGCGATGCAATAATATAACACAAATTAAAATAATATACAAAAATAATATTATATAACAATTAAATAATTAATAAAAATATTCTTAATAAATAATTTTAGTAACAAAAAAGTGTCCAAACACAAACACAAAATTGAGAAAGAAATGTCATCTTATAATCAGTTGTGCATGTGCATTATGAAAAGTGCTCATATAGCAACAATCGCCTTGTGAAAAAATATTTTTATTAATTGTTTTATTCTTTATTCAATAACTAAGTTTAGTTATTTTTGTATATTATTTTATATAATTAATCAAAAACAAACAACAAATAAAATTGAAATAGAAAAATTATTAATAACAATTTTAATTATTGTAAAAAATAAATAAATACTGTAATAAACAAAATCCATTTTAACCGTATATTTTTATTTTTTTGTTTAATTTCATTTTCTCAAAGCCCAAGAAATTCATTCTTGTTTCAATGTTGTGGCAGATTGATTAGTCTGCTTGTTTTTGTACCAAATTCACATTCCACAGGCATTCGTGACGACATGTTGTCGGTCCGAAACTAGTAATGTACTCTACTAAATCAAAGCGTAGTAGCAAGTGAATGGCCTGACCTGTATGAGAGTGAGGGCTACTTGCCCGACAAAAATAGAATTTTACCCAACTTTAGTGGACTGCCCGACAAAAATAGAATTTTACCCAACTTTAGTGGACTAAATCCTTTTACTATCCAAATGACTAAATTAATCTGTTCGCACACGGATAGTAACAAATACACCATTACAAAAATGTTTGTCTGTCTGTCTGTGTGTTAATATGTTCTAGATTGACCTAGATATTTTTAGGGAGTTGGCTCAGTCGTGGCTAATGATAGAGTTTTCAAATTATTATTATTTTTGATAATTATGTTGGTAGGAGGTCTAGATGCAAAGTTATGAAGGTTTGGGTAGTATTAAAGAATAAGTAGTTGCAGTTTTGTTACAACAGCAGTTTTATTACAAGATTTTATAATTATTTGATGTAAAGTTGTATTTTGTCACATAAACTTAATTGTGATAAAGATAGTTTTTCCAATAAATATATTCCAATAAATAATTGGGCAGTTCCCAATGCTTTTAGTAGTTCTTGCCACATTAAATTTCTCACAACACTGTGTCTAAAAATCAACATACATCCAGAAAGCTAACTTCATTACATTTGCTGTTGTCATGCTTGCTTTTGTCGCTGTTAATTTGAATACAATATTATATTAAAACTTAATTTTATTCTTAAAATTAAAAACCTTTGTAAAAAATAAGCAAGTGTACAAAAAAAAACTACTCCCATCTAGATATTCACCTATGTCAAGTAAACTAAAATAAATATATCTATATAAATAAAAGAAAGGTTTTGTCTGCACATAGCTTAAACTTACTCCGGTTTATGATATTCTCTTTCATACATTGGAGAAACTAAATAGACCAATAATAGAGCTTCAAAATTCTTCTACAGTATTTCTAACTAAGCTTGACTTAAATTTAAGCTTTAAATTATATTGATAAGAGGTCCAAATGCAAAATTATGAAGATTTGCTAGGTTTGAAGCGTCTAGACATAGATACCCATGGGTCAGTGGTTGAATCGGTGGATGACTTAGTTAGTGAGTCGGTGGTTTGGCCAGTGGGTAGGCCGATGGATGAGTGGGTTGTTGGGTTAGTTGGTCAGTGCGTTAGTGGGTCGGTAGGTGAGTCAATCAGATGGTAGATCGGTGAATTGGTTAGCCGGTAGGTGAATCAGTGGGTTTATCGGTAGATGAGTCGGTGAGTGTTAAGGTGGATGCGTCGGTTGTACAAACAACAATGTTTTTAGCCAACCCGACTATAGGCCTTTTAATAATTGTAATTGTTGTAAAAACAACATCAAATTTATTTTTATACTCCCGTCAATGACAGGTAAGTCTGCTAGTATTTAATATATTTTATGTAATAATAATAATTTTTTCTTCAAGTGTTTTTAAAAATAATTTTTTTTCTCAACTATTTTAAAAATGATCTATTTTAATACTATAGCCAGGCGTTGAAACGCGCTATTTTATTACAGTACAATTATTTTTCATTTTGTTACTAGTAACGAAATATTTTAGTACACAAAAATAATTTATTTCATTTGTAAATATGATCGCGTAAATTATATTTATATTAGTAAAAATTAAAAACCAATAGATGGTGCTACCACCATTTAAGTTCTCAGGAACTGTACTGTACTAAGGAACAGAAATTGTGCAAGTTGGAGTAAAAAGTGAATTGACAGTGACAATAGAGATGACCTACAATTATTATTTGGCTTGTTTATTAATTTTTATTAAAATAAACAATTAAACAACTTATGCAATTAACACAAATATCGATAATAAAAAAATGTAAGTTATAATAAAATATTTGACAATAAAATATACTCATTTTATAAATTAAATATTTTATTTTCACTTGTTTTTTTTTTATAATATTTTATTTTATGATCGATTTCAATATGTTTATACCATATTAAATAAAATTCTCGCCAAAAAAAAAGAATGTCGGGGATTAATTATGAAAACAAAATATTTAATTTATAAAATGAATTTAATTAATTTTCATCAAATCAAAAAAGAAAACTTTGAGTAAATAAAATGTTTTAGAAATAATATTTTTAAATTTTGGCATTAATCCAAGTTATCCTTAATTAAACTGTCTACTCATGCTCGAGAAGAGGAGTAAAAAGTTCATGTTCGGAGCACACAAACGAACAAAATGCTCCGAACAACCATGAACACACAAACGTACAATGTTAATAAAATTTTCGCTTTTTATGTAGTGATAAATTCAATACCAGATGTCAGCAGTTTCGCTGATTTTTACATATAATTTAAATTTAAATACTACATCAAAATAAGCTTGGAGAAAAAATATTACAGGGTGAGCTGAGAGCAAAGTGCCAAACTCAAATAGTGTATTATACACGTGAAAATAATGTCAAAAAACACAATTGTTGTTATCCCATTTTTATTTGTGTATATATCACTCGGAGTCAATACACATTTAGCGTTTTGCACAATTTAGCCGCCTTGGCAGCAATCGTGAGCTCAACATAAAATGACGTTGTACAACACCTAGTAATATGATATACTATTTTCAAATAATTTTCTTTCGGTTTTTTTTATCTAATTTGAATCTAGATGGGTGCTAGATTCAAAAACAAAAAAGTGATTTTTTGTTGTCCTGGTGATAAAAATTAACGATAATACCTATTTGTGTTCAAATTGTCAGATTATTTCAAAATAATTAAAAATGATTCCATTTAAAATTCGCAAAATAGCGTCGTTTCCGAGATAACAAGAAATGATACCGATTTCATAATATCACAATAAATTTCAATTGTCCAGCTTCATATAGCTTAATAAGACAATCTTTCCTATAGCTTGGGGTGGGGCAGTTGTTATAAGATATGTACAATGTCACAAATCTCGTGAAAACAAAGAACTACAAAGTTACCAGTGCTAATGCATCAAATAATCCCCACCCAGTATAACTATGGAACCTAATTTATTATACACAACAAATTATTATTATGACAATGTGTTGAATTTGATTTATATATCCCGAAAATCGCCATAAAATGGCTTCAAAATGCAGATGACTTACCTAAGATTAAAAACGTAAATGTATTTCATAATCTATTATATTGTTGACAAAATTTCAACTGAAATCATTAATTTTGCATGCATTTAAAAGGGCACTGAAATGTAGCAAAAAATGTGGTCTACTAATAGGAGGTTGAATATTACAATTAACATGTGAAATACTTACTGGTTGACGTAAAAATTTAAAGCCAGGCACGGTACATTAATTGATTATAAATTATTATTAAATTGCCAAATTAATAACAATACTAACCTTAGTAAATAATAAAAGTCGATTATAAGCAGTAAATAATCTATTAATCGTTTCAGCAGTATTTTCCGAGTTTGCATTCCAAGAGGATATGTTATAACCAATAAGTGCTTCATATACACTCAAAGATTCTTTTAAAATTAATACCTTCTCTTGCGATTCTGGTAAAATATCAGTTAAATTAGTCCCATCATCCTAAAATACAAAATATATTAAATAAAATCATTAAACATTTTCTAACAGTCTATAAAATAACTCAAAAACTACTAAATAAAGTATTTAAAAAATTGTATCTTGGCCAAATGATCTGAAAATTAGCATAAACATTCAATTTACGATATAAATAACTAACTTGCAAGCCATTTTGCATGTTAAAATTGACAATTCAAAATGGCGTAAATTGACAATATATGAAGTGTAGTGTATGATTATTATTTTTGTCGTAAATAAGCATAAAAACAAAGAAAGGTTTGCACATTTGTGAATTTTAGATGCATCCGATATATTTGCAAATAAAAAAAGAAAAACATTGAATAATTTTTACACATCATACAGGTCAGTTTATTTTAGTCAATTTAAAAGGGTTAAATGCCAGCCAGTTCATTCTGAACATTGAATAATTTTAACAAGTTCAATATCGGTCAGTTTTGATGAATATAAAAGGATTAAATATCAGCAAGTTTGTTGTACAAATCAGATACTGTGAATTAAATAAAATATAATAATAAAGAAAATTTATTATTAATTAATTTATTAAATTATTTGTTTGCATACTTCAACTTATTATACATTATTTTATTGCAAATTTTATTCTTATCAACTTATAAAAAATATATTTTTTAATAATAAGAGAAAGCCTGCAAGGTGAACCAGGCTTAGCCAGTAAAGTATAAAATATAAAGGGACTAGAATACTATCTAAACACCTCAATATAATAATATAATATTAAAAAAATAAATGGTAAAACAACAATTAAATGCAGACAATTATTTAAATAAACTAACATAATAATGTAAAAGTTGTGATGAACTTTCCACTTTACTAGTTTAATAAATAAAGTACTCACCAATTGAAAATGTTCTAATTCACATATTGCCATTTTTCTTGATATATTATTGAATATATGCAACAGTCTTTTATTTACAGGATTATTGTTATTAAAACCGTCCATTTCCATTATTTTCGAAAAAACCAAACCAATGGCATATAACAATTTTCCAATTGGTTCCTAAAATATAAAGGTCATTAATTTAAATTTTAATTATTTATATACCTTTTGTTACCACTATTATCGCATCTGTTTCTCTCAGCTGTACTACTTTAGAAAATTTGATTGGTGGCAATATATCATCTTCAATTTCATAAAACAAATCAAAATGTGTCACAAAAAGTTCTAAAATCGATGCACTCAAATCTGGATTCACACAAATAGCTTCGTATAAACCTAAAATATTTACATACAGGGTTAGTGAGAAATACACATCAGATCGCAAAAACAAAATTTTTTTTTTTTAAAAGCTATATATACGCCAGTGGGTGGTAGAGAGACAACTTTGAAGTTTTAAACAACAGTCCTCATTTTGATTGCAGATTTGGATTATACAGAAAAAAATACATGACTTTTCTATTTAACTTTTTTCTTGTTGCATCACAGATAGTGCTGTAATCGACAAAAAACAAAATTGAAAACAGTACGTTAAGCCTTGATTACAGAGCTAACAATCACACAACAAGAAAGGGTTGAATATAAAAGTTACATGTTTTTTCCGTAGAATCCAAATCTGTTTTAAAACAAAACCTCCCTCAGAGGCGGGGTAAACCTTAAATACAAATAGATAAAAAATAATAATAATAAACAGCAATAGGACTATTGAAATGTGTGACTCTATTTTCAGAGCTAGAAAAAACACATAACAATTATCAAATCAAATACAAAAAAATAGAATGTATAAAAAAATGTTTTAACAACCAAAGAAAAAGGAAAAATATACAATAATAATCTTTTTTATTTTAGGAACTAATTAGTTTTCGTGTTTAAATAATTTGAATGCAAAATAATACCACAATATAATTTAAAATATATACTTAATTCAATAAATTCCACAGATAACAAAGACAAAATCCAAAAAAAATCACGATATAAAAAAGAATTTGTACATGTAAGAATAAATAAATAGTTATACGTGTAATTCGGTTTTCCCAACTCATTTACAACAAAATGAAATTAACGTTGGGCACAAAACCCGTAAAACAAAAATGAAAACTATGATTTCAAGAAGGTGGCCCTAAAACAAATTAAAATGCATAATAAGTAATGCACACACACACAATATCAATTGCACTTGGTAACTTTTCTATTGCTTTTGTTTTTTGTCGCCGATTAAGCTTCAAATAGGATTCTATATATATGTATATAAGTATACCTATTTTAACTGTTTTAAATACATGACATAGATTTACTCATGGACAAGGGCTCTTGGGAGGAAATTGAAAAGTTAGGGTGCAAATTACACCTATGCTTTTCTACAATAGCGTTCCGTCCTGTCCCTCCCTAAAAAGGGCAACGACAAACCAGAGGAGATGAACCTCGGCCAGGAGGCCATGGATGAAGATCCACCGCCGGTCGTCAAGGAAAACTAAAAGGCGAATTTTGAATTTTGAAACTTGTGCAGATCAATTTACATCACTGTAAGGCAGCTCCGGCAACCCAGGGTGCGTATTTTGTCAAACACGACATTGTCATCGCCCTTGTCCAGGAACCCTGGATCCACAAGTGACAGATAAGAGGTTTAAGTATACAGGGTACATGGCTGCTTGCAGCCCAGCCGTCATGCAACCCTCTCTACATATATCATAGCGAAACATGTACTTAACGTAATGCCATTATGGGAGCTATGACAGCCAAGGTGACCACAGCAGGGAAGGCAACAGTAGGGAGAAAATTCTCGGATCTGGTTACTTTCCCTACAACCAAGTTAGAGCCTTTAAAGAAAGCTGCCCAATAACTGTCAAACGCTCCTCCAACAAGATTTCTTGGTGGAACAGAGAGCTTGCTCACGGTATACAACAATGTCATTAAAAAAAGCCAAAAGAAATTCGTGAAAGAGATACTCGGAGTGCGTTGAAAGCGCACCAGCATGTTCTCGCCTTCAAAAAGCTTTAATCAGAGACCTTACTAGAAATATTGGATCCATAATGACAGAAAGGGGAAACTACACAGAATCGGTTGAAGGCACTCTGCAAAAACTATTGCAGACATACTTTCTGGGTTCTGTTTTATTGGAAGCACTGAATCCAGACCTTCTGCTGCCAAACAAAAAGGTACCTAAAAGGGTCAGGGATAAGACAAAATCAATAATTAACCAAAGCAGCATGGAATGGGGAATCAATTCGTTTGAACCATTTAAGTCGCCGGGAACTGATGGAATATTTCCCATCATGTTACAGAAAGGCTTTGCAGCTCT
>JARJEC010004969.1:0-25209 GCA_030264575.1 Tachinus sp. AB-2021 | reverse complement strand
GGTAATTTTTTTAATGTTTATTATGTTCTATTTATTTAATATGTTCTTACCAGATTTATAAATATAATTCCAGTCAATTACAAATTTACTTTATGGACATAACCTAATAATTTTTTTTTATTATAGAATTTTTGTATATTTATTTTAGTAGTTTTTGTAATAAAAATTCTATTATATTTATAATTATCTATTTACTATTACAGACCGGTTTCGATGATATTAAAAAAACATGACATTGAAAATGATGAATATCATCAAAACCGGTCTGTAATAGTAAATAAATAATTATAAATATAACAAACTTAATATATATTTATAAAAACTACTAAAACTCAATAAATTTCCTTGAGAGTTTCTATTTTGAATGTTTTTTAATAATACCATTTTGATAGATTTAACAATCAATATTTTATACTAATTATTCGTTTACATATTTAATTTGAATGTTTTTTGTAGGGACTATTTCATCCTGCAAGAAAAGTTCGAGATGTGTATTGGAAAATTTACAACTCCCTTTACATTGGTGGTCAAGATGCGCTGGTTGCTGGTTACCCAAGGATAACTAATGATCCAAAGAATCAATATGTTAGATACGAATTAGATTATGTATTGTAATACTTTACATCTTGAGCACCTAAAATTTGATTGGTTTGATAATTAATATCATTATTATATGTGCCTTTTCATCATCTGGTTTGCACTATCTAATAACAAATTGATTTTAATTACATAGGATTTTAGAGCAATGTTTTTCCATGTGACAGTAGTTTGTAAATACCAGTTCGTTTTAAAAATTGATTTGTCTTTGGTTCCTGCTGTATGTGTTTACGCTGTTTTTATATAATTTTGCAGATTTAGATCACAATAGAAATAAATAAAGAAACTATAATTAAGCTTTTTTAATTTATAATTTGTAAAAAATGTAATTAGGTTTGTCGCTCACTAGACAGGCACGACGCTGTGGGGCTCTTGGTAATTTATTGTTTGCATTGATTCTTGTGAGGTATCACGGCATTGTCAAAATATTCTCGACCCACAACTCTGCCGGTCAGTCTTACGGGATACCTCTTGGGGCTGGAAAATTCATATGCCTAAATAAAGCATTATTATAAGTCGTCCAAAGGTAAAACGGATAAATATTATGAAACGATTTTTTGACAGATTTACATGAGTATAAATTAGGGTTTCAGCTAAAATATATGATAATATAATTATTTAATTTGGAGTAATTCATTTTTGAAAAGGGGCTTTAAATTAGACCTATTTAAATATGTTTTACAAGAAAATTTCATTATCTTCTTTTGCCTATTGGAGCTGAAACCCAAGTTCATAATATATACTTTAATATTTAAAAACATACATTTGATAAAAGATAGTTTTTCCTATAAAAACAATGTTAATTTTGTAATGGTAGTTGCATACGTGTTGCATATTAGCTAATTAAATAATTCAGCCATATTCTCAGATATCTGCAAACTAAAAAAGCTAATTCCATATATTGCTTGGAGAACTTGACCTGTGTTAGAATGTCCCCAAGTTAAAATACCGTATTTGATATGTGATTGAAAAAGTACATGAAAAGCAGCTTTAGTTAAATTTCTTAATAAGTAAATTGTTTTGCTGAGTTTGGCTCGTAGATAGTTGCCATGTTCATTCCTGCTAAGTTCAAAGTTTAAGTATATGCTCAAGAATTTATATTTATATAAGAGCCACGTTCTTCTTTATTTTTATTTAATGTAAAAATTAGATTGATAGTTTTGGAGGTGTTGAGAGATAGTTTATTTGAACTGAACCAAAATTGAATATCATTGTTAGACGCATTTCTTGTAATGTTTTAAATGATTTGTATTACATATAAAATTGATTTATAACTTATGATTTAAATCATTTTTAAAATGATTTATGACAGCTCTGCTTCTAAGATTAATGGTAAAAAACAAGACCATTAAAATTACAGAGATTAACTTGAGGTAAAAGGAATTCAACAAAATTTAAGTTAATAAATTAATTTATTTATACATTATTTTCTGAACGTGTTGTATATTGTGCAACATTGGTTGCATATGTATGATTTTATTTTTAATATTTACTTTTAGAAATAATGTGTTATCAATCTAGTTAGGCGTTTTTAATTTACTTATTCCAATAATATTACGGAAATTATACGTACATTACTTTAAAACTGTAAAAGAAAATAATGTTTTAACTTGTTTGCCAACTTCACTTCTGTTGGTTGCACTTCAATTTTGCTCATCAGTGGATTTAGTATTTAGTTGGTACTTTTTCCAGTTTGCAATTTTATTAATTAGTCCCTAGTGATTAGTGATGAGTGCGAATAAATAGAAGATCTATGGTTTCCTGTTTTTTAGTTTTCTGTCAAACTTAAACTCGGACTTAAAAATTTGTGCTGTCTTTGGTAAGTGCATTAGATGCATTTATGATGTGATTTTGATATTGGACTAGGATTTGTGTTTTGTGATTTACAGAAAAGGGTATGGTATGGTATTATGGGTATGTACCATGTACTCTGCAAATACATATTTGACACATGGGGTTATTTTTAAAATATATTCAGTGTAGGAATATAAATTAATAAGAAATATGCTATGTCTAATAATATTGTTTATTTTATTGGTGATATAATTACTTTAAAAATTTCTATATTGGAAAAGTTTTTGAATCCAAAAATTATTACAAACCTAAAAATTGAAGTACTAATATTTATTTATGCTCCATTGACTTTTTTTATCAATTTACTGTGATTATTTTGACCAGTATGCATCTATTTTTTTAGATAAGTCATTTACTAACTACATTTTACCAATCTCAAATGTTATTGCCAATTAAATAAAACCTTCAAATAACCTTAATTTATTTATACCAAAACTATAGAAACCATTTAAATTTTATATGAACTTGCTTGTTATAATAATTGTTAGAAGTGTCTACTGTAAGAGTAAGAAAATACAGATTTGTTCTTACGTGCAGTTTTGATTCAACGAGATTGAGTTCTATTGCCCCAATGGTGATCTATCTTAGTACTGATTTCTGTAAAAGTCTGATATTGATTGTGCTCACTCTTGTATACTTATAAATGATTTTTCCTTTTCCCATCAACGCATCAGCATGTTAACGTTATATTTTGAATTTTCAGCAATATTAGTAGTAGTATAATATACATACATTTATCATAAAGTTAACTAGGTTGCTGTATTTTATAAATATCCAAATTTATAGTGATTTATCACTGTTCAAACATATGTCGGGGTCATAAATAATGTGGACGTGGCAACAATTCTGGTTTCTATCCGCACACCTATTTCATAAGCTATCTTATTTGCTAATTTAGAGTATTTGCTCTCTTGCTTGTCAGTCCACCATCGACATTATACTATGGTTAATGTGTTGACTGCTGTTCCAACGGCCTCGGTTTCGAATCCAGGCAGCCCTTACTTGGTGGGTTGACTTTTTCAAGTTAAGAAAAAGTCGTATTGAGAACACCTTTTTTCGGATAGGAAGAAAAATTGTTGGTCAGTTCACCAACTGTCTAAATCTTGCGTGCACGTTAAGGAATGCAATAATTCAGGATGGAATTCCGGAATTAGCGGCAAAATTCCCAGATTTGGTTAACCTGTGTCATGTCGGTGATTACTCTAAAAAATAAGACAAAAATAGACAGTCGTTAAATAATGAATTTAAGAACAAGAAAGAGGATTGATTATATTCTTCAAATTTTAAAAAATGATTTTGACATTTTCTAAAAATTGTGCAATTTTTTATTAATAATATTCCTTGATACTTACTGACATCATGCAACATTTCCTTTTTCTTTCTAGATATTTTCTTCAAATTTCTAAAGAATTTGTAATATTTTTGATGAATGAAAAATAAAAATCAAATATAATTAATAATTAATCTTTATTAAAGAAGCAATTATCACAAAATAATGACAAAAGAGGAATCAATAGTTGGAATATTAAAAGTTACACAAAGAAAAAAAGTAAATAAATTAGTTATAAAACATAGCAATAGGAAAATTTCATTCGTGTATGTAACATTTAAAATTTGGATCCACAATACATACAGTTTCTATTGCAGGTGGATATATATATTTCTAAATAATAATAATATATTGCATCATTCTCATTGGCAGGATTGGTAAATATAATAATAATAAATTTCATTGTAAAGTAAAAAGTATTGTGACAATATGTTTTGTTCTTCTTCGACATTTCTCTCCTCCAAAAAATAATTAAATTACATTTAACAAAATTAGAATTGATTGACTAAACAATGACTGCTCTTTACAAGGAAAAATCAGTCAGCACCAAAAATAATATTCATTATAATTTAAAATAATAATAAAAATAATAATAGACTGGAGTTGTTGTCCTCCTAGACACACTCAATTCACATTCATACGCTTTATACAAACTCAAATAAAAACTATTCATAGTCTTATTAAAAATATACGCCAAGTCTTCCAAAGGCTCATATTTGTAAAATGAAAAATGAAGAGTATAATATAATAATATTACAATAGGTATTATGCAAGGGAAGAGATAATACATAAGAGAACTGAATTAAGGGAACATTTTTTAGATATGTTAAAGCGTTAAGTACCTCCACCATTAAAAAAATAAACACGTTTCCCTTGTCTGCATGATTGTTCAAAAAAGAGCCAATGGAAAAGATAGGTAGCAATGCACTAACAAATCTAGTTGCATGATTCGGCAGTGCATTTGCAAAGTGTAAATAATGTATATATTCGCTACAGATTCGGAATGGTCCGCTCACGTTTCGCCCCTTAAATTTGGCAGTATAGAGAGTGAGTAGCAAATTCGGGTAGTGAGCATAAGGTGGCGATCAGTTTGCGGACAAAGCCGAATTTCATAAATATATGTATAATACAAAATAATATTTCTCTTTAACATACTTTTACTTAAATATAAACTTCGAGTATTTCGCTTTGTTTCAGATGTTTATAATTTCTTTTTATAATTATATTAGGTTTTACGTGAGGTAGTCTGGACTGGGCTCTGCTATTGGTTCGGGGGTGGTGAATAGTGGGTTTGGGAACTCGGGTGGATGCGGCAATGGACCTGCTGCTTTAGGCCTGCGACGATAAGCCATCAACCAGCAAGATACTGCCACAGCCACAGCTACTAGAGCCAACAGAGCTGTTATAATCAGAGCTATGATGAACCCGATCATAGAAACGCAAATGTCTTCTACCCTCTGCGCATCTGGAGCTGCTGCAATTTTATAAAAACTCCATCAATTAAAATTAAAATTCATTAAACTCATCAATTTACCTTCTTGTGGATCTGTGAATCTCTCCTCACGTCTCTCGAATGTTAAAATAGCATTTGATTGTATGGTAATTTCTTCTCTTAATTGACCGTTCAATAAATCTCCACTAACAGCCAAATCTGTATTGTTTTCATCGATTTCTCTCTTTCTTCGTCCAAAAGCGTTATATCCTCGACAATTGACCTAAAAATCAAATTAATAAACCTAGTAATGTTTTAAATAATTAAGTACTCACAGGTTGGCATTTTCCAAAGCAAACTCTAATATTACATTGGAATCTGATGTTATCACTGCTTGGGAACTTGAAGGCGTTAAAACTAGCCAACAAGCTCTGCGTATCCGAATTATAATCCCATTCTCCGAAGATTGTAGGATCAGTTGCACAACCATTTTCATCTGTCACTAAGTATTCATTTTCAACATTATCTTCCATAGTCTTTGCGACGCAACTTCTGGCGAAACCACCATAAATGGAACCAGGTTGAACGTCAACTTGAAGCATAAGGTTGTCTCCAATTTCGGCTGAGTTAATTTCTTGGCCAGTCGGTGTAACAATCTTCATTAGACAAGTTGGCGGTGGACCGGTATTGGCAATAGTTCCAGCTGTTGTTAACATGGATACGTTGAAGCCGAGAGTAACATTTTGTTCACCGGTTTGGTAGACACATTTAATATGGTAGGCTTGGGCTTTGTATGTAACTAATTTTGGATGTTTCTGTATTACTAGTACGAAACTGGCTTGGCCCTAAAAACACGTTTGTATTAAAATAGTAATATATTGGTTAAAGTTAAGCTTACATTGACATGGATGAGACCGCAATTACCAAATTGCACCTTGAACAATTCTATTTTTGGAACAGAGTCTGGTGGAAGTGTCACAACTCTTCTACATTGCTCATCTTTGCTGTGGCCTTTAACGTAAAGAACGCCGTTGAATCCTTGTTCTGTTATATGGATTTCTACTTGTACGCCATCAGAAAGACAACTAACAAGCATTTCTGGTCTCGGAAAATCAGTTCTAAATGGCGATGTTCGATCTGTAAATATAATTTAAAATAGTTTAGTTTTTTAAACATAAGAGTTGTATGGCACTGTCCTTTTAGCGTATTATCTTTTATAGTTTGTGTTGAATTCAGAAAACCATAAATTATACAAAACACTATAGTATAAAAAGAACTAATGGTTATTTATTGATATTGCCTTTTACATTTAGCCGAAAAATAAATTGTAGCATTATAGCCTGATAAAACATAATCAACTTTTTTGCTGAAAAAAAAGACGAGAGTTGTACCCAGAGTTAAAGATATTATTCACAATAGAAATATTGATAGTAAGAACGACGCGTACATTTGTTGTATCAACGTGTTTGTTTGAAGGCACTGGCTAGAAACAACAAAGTAAGCCTAGTTTGGAGACCGAAAGACCAATGCATAGAAGGGAACCTTAAGGCCGACCAGCTAGCCAAAAAGGGATTTAATAGACCAGAACCCACTTTCGGGGTTCCACGTGAGACCGAAAAAGAAATAATCCAACGCAAACTTACAAAGCAACACAACAACTTGTGGAAAAGCTGTGAGGGGATAAATCACCCAAGATTATTCCTAACAGAATGAGCACAAAATACTCAAAAGGAAGTATTCGATATGAGTCGAATCAAGCCGCAAAGACTCACAGAACTGATTACACGACACTGTGGTCTCAACAAGCACATGTGCAAATGCGAAGCATGCAACGCACAGTTCACTTTGGGAAGCATATGCTAACCCAAGAAGGGCTACAGACAATCCCTTGTCAAAAGCTCCTGGATTTCATAGAAGAGACAGAACTGCTAAACACATAAGACGTCAGACGTGTACCGACCATCAGGGCCGAAGTGCAGGGACGCTTGACAAGCCACCTCATGGAATAAAAAGTATCAACCTCTTAATAATATTTAATAATAGGATGTTCATTGAATAAGAACTATACCACGAGCATATCTTCAATGCTCACCATTATACAAAATAATAGCATATTTCCAAATGTATATGAATTGGTTTTATACTCTTCATTTTGAAAACTACTTTTTCAAGAGTATCAAGCATTGTTATCAAGACGACAAATTTTGATGCAGATGCATAAAAATTTATTATTTTCCTAGTAATTTTGGTAGGTAAATAAATGAATGAGACATTATTTGACTGGAATGGTGCTCAAACTTTTTTCCAGGAGGGGAAGCAGAGTCAGAGGCCCCCGAAAAACATTGTTGCTAAAGAATGGTACGGGAGAACGCTGTTTTAGTTTGAAAAATTTAAATTGCACTGATGATTGCTAACGTTTGATCGGGAACAGTACCATAAGAAAAAGAAACAATTGATTTAAATTAATTATAGAAACGTTCTATTGTTATCGCATCTATTTCCCTCAAGTTTTGCAAATACTTTCAATAGTATTCAACATCGACTTGGTCTGTGCTTAGAATTAAATGTAAAAGATGGCATTTATGAATAAGCATATAGTATTAAAAGATGTTCGAGATCACATGGCACTTGAGATAAACTCGAGATATTTTTGTTTAAATCTAATCGGAATACCACTGCTATTCATAAAAAAATTGTCGTTAGTTCTTATTATTTCCTACAGACTTGAAGATCCAAAATCAGCAGGTCTCGTTGATTCTTAATATTAAATATTAACAGTTTTCTATAGAATTCCAGTGCCCTTAGTACAACTTACTTATAATAAAAACAGTGCATATGTTGTGGTTTTATATTAATCCGCGTATGAAAGTCAAAGATGTAGGAGAAATACACGTTTCTTCGTGTACAGAAAGACATTTAGGAAAATCTTGCTTTTGTTTCTTTGGAATGTCATATGAAGATGTCAGATAGCCATTGGAGTTTAATTATCTAATTATCAACGCCCATTGGTGGTGGAAAATTTGTGTTCATATTGAACGAATGTCCAAGTGTTTCTCACAGCAACTTATTTTATGAGACTACCTGTATAGGAATCTGGGCAGTGCTACTTGCGCAATAGTTCTAAATAGCCAGAAGCCAAAAAATTAATAATCTTTTCTTTCTGTTATCGTTAAACTTCAATCAACTCAATCAGTAATTGAGCATAATATAATATGGGAATGAAAACCTTATGCAGTGGAGATTATTGGTGGTACTCAGAAAAATAACGTTTCATTCTCCCTTTTTCAGAAACATGAAATATTCCATTGGATTATGATAACTGCATCTTTCTTTATAATGACTCAATCTTTGTCAAAAGATTTGCTTCAAAGATGATATTAATGGACTTTTGTATTTTAAGCATTTTTACCTTTCGAAATACTAAATTATATTAATAGGTCAAAATAAGGAGTAACGAATATTCAGTAATACCGGTAATACGTAAGTAAATATAACAAAGTAATGAGAAACCTTTACTAAATACTAAATCAACTTTTTCCTATTGTCACTTACCAATTCATTAATTGAAATGAATCAGTATTCTTGAGACCAAACTTTAGATTCTATACTAAATTTAGTCTTTGTTGCCTGAATCCATTAGTAAAAATGTAAATAAATGTGTTTCTACTTACTACATAAAACTTCTGGGTCTCCAGTATATCCAGTAATACATTGACAAATTGCTTGATGATTGGTGGCATTGCACAATGCATTAACACCGCAGTTCTTTGTGGCGCACGGATCGTCACACGTTTTTGTGATTGGATTGCAGAATTTGTGATCGACGCAATGTTCATCGCGCTCGCATTCCGGTCCGGTAACTGGAACGCAGTTTCCTCTTTGATCTAAACGGTATCCGAATTCAACTGGACAGACGCAATTTCCACGCTCATCGATGATGAGTCCTCGTTCTAAAGCACAAACGCAACGTCCACGTTCGTCGATCTTCAATCCCTTTTCTATTGGACAAAGTATGCATTCGTCGTTTTCATTTAGTCCTGTGTTGGGTGGACACACACAGTTTCCTTCTGCCGTGCTTACAAATCCTTTATCGGTGCGACACAGAGCCACTGAAATAAAACAAATTAATTAGCAAATGATTATTAGTAATTTAACATTAATTGTTGAAAATGCAGTGCTTTATATTAATAATATTATAAGTGCAAAAATGACTCACTTTTATCACATTGTACTGCTGCATTTCCTTGATATCCGGGCAAACATTCGCAAATCATTGTTCTAACAGGAAGAGTGTCTAATACTCTACATTCGGCATTTACACCGCATGGCCGAGTGGCATTGCAAGGATTAACGCATTCGCTGTTAATGCACGCAGTTTGTGAAGGACAATCTGAATCGGAGCGACATTTGGCTATTTCTTTAAGGCATCCGCCCTTTCCGTTGCCGTTAAATCCAGGTGGACATGCGCATACTGCATTGTGATCATATACGCGACAAGTTGATGGTTTGTTGCATGGTTTGGAGTCGCATGGACTTTCGCATTTATTATTAACGCATGCTCGTGATAGTGGGCATTCTGAATCTGATCTGCAGCCTATTAATACGCAGGCTATTTTTGGATTACCTTGCAGGCCTGGTGGGCATTCACAAATTGCGCGATGGTTAATGCCGAGACATTCGGCTTGTGTGCCGCAGGTAGTACCGTCAGCGGCGCATACGGGAACGCATTGTCTATTAATACAAGTATGTTGACCTGAACATTCATCATCATTTCTACAACCAATTTTGGCACATTCAATATCGGGATTGCCATCATAACCTTGCTTGCAAGTGCACACAGGTTTGTGATCTTTAATTCTACATTCAGCGTTGGGTCCGCAATTACATGGATCTTTGCAGATTCCATGCACGCAAGCTCTATTTGCAGGGCAATCCTTATCATTAATACAACCTCCAATTTCGGTAACAGTTTTAGTAGCCACACAAGTACCACTTCCACTGCTTATGTAACCTGGAGGACACACGCAAATCATGGTTCTGACAGGCACTGAGGGCACAACTTGGCATTCTGCTGGTGTGTGACATGGTTCTAAAATAGCACAAGGATCTTGACACTTGTTATTCAAACAGGCCAATCGTGATGGGCATTCAAAATCTTCTCTACATTCAGGCTGAGGTTCTCTGCGACAATCAACATAAGGATTTCCTAGATATCCTACTGGACATCTGCATAGTGCCATATGGTTTTGTACATGACAGTCTGCTCTAGGTGCGCACGGTTTGTCATAAACGCAAGGGTTAATACATTGAGCATTGATGCATTGTCTATCGCTAGGACAATCACTGTTTGAAGTGCAACCTACTACTAGACACCTATCCATTGGGTTTCCACGGTATCCGCTTAGACAACGGCATTCTGCGCGATTTCTATGAACGTAACATTCCGCATTAATGCCGCATGGATCTTTAATTAAGCAAGGGCTAATACAGTTGCCATTTACGCAAGCTTTTCCTGATTCGCACTCTGAGTCAATTCTGCAACCAACAGCGTGGCAGGCTATGTTGGGATTACCTTCAAAGCCTTCTTCGCAAGAGCATATTGGTCGGTGGTTTTGTACATAACAAGCACTATTAGTGCCGCAATCGCAAGGGTTTCGACACATTCTATTAATGCAAGCTTCGCTTGATGGGCAATTGTCATCAGATGTGCAACCAGGAGGACTTGGAACAACAACGGCATGGCATTCTCCATCGTTATTAGGTACCCAACCTTCAGGGCAAGTACAGATCATAGTACGTACGGGGACAGTATCTAGTACTGAGCATTGAGCCGTGCGGTGACAAGGCGATAGTTCTAAACATGGATTAACGCAGGTGTTTTTAATACAGGCCAATTGGCTCGGGCAACCAATGTCAAGTTGGCATTCATGTTTTCCCACTGGTATAATTGGCGCAGAACAATATGACATTGGATTTCCTTCTGGGAGATGTGGCGGGCACTGACAACCGGCAGCATGGTTTTGTGCATAGCATATTGCGTTTTGGGCGCAAGGCGGATTGGCAATGGCTGAGCATGGATCGATGCAACGTTGTTGTATGCAGGCGCGATTTGTTGGACATTCGGAGTCTACGTGGCATTCGACGCGTTCGCAGCGCTCGAAAGGATTTCCTGAGTATCCAGATGGACATTTACATGTAGCACGATGGTTGTTGCCATAACATTCAGCACTTGCAGAACAAGGATCGCCCAAAATACATGGATTTATGCATTGGCCATTGTAACATTGTTGTTCGTTTCTGCATTGATTGTCACTCTGGCATCCCACTGTATAAAAATATAATTAATATTTACAATGGAAATAATTATAGGTAATATTTACATTTTTCACATCCTGTTTGTGGATTTCCTGAATAACCTGGCCTACAATAGCATATAGGATAGTGATTGGTAACTCTACATTCAGCATTGTTGCCGCAATTACATGGACTAACGCAACGAGCATTTACGCAGGCTTCTGATCTTGCGCATTCGCTGTTTGATTTACATCCCAATGTTGGTTCAATTGCTAAAAGTATATTATTATAATAGCTAACTTATTAAATATGTGATAACATACGTGGTATACACTCGATGCGTGGATTTCCTTCATAACCAGCAGGACATGTGCATGTAGCACGGTGTTTGTTGATTGAACAAAAAGCACCTATGGCGCACGGATTTTCATTTAGACACGGATTTATGCAACGTTCGTTTCTGCAAGTCTTGTCATAGGTACAATCGTTGTCACTATAGCATTCAGCCACTGGTATTGGTATTGGTATTTTTGGTACTGTAAAAGAACATAACAATATGTGCTAATTTTTGTTGAAGAACAATGAATAAGATTATAAACTGAATTTATCTGATTACTAAGAATAACATCATTAACAGCTCAAAATACTACATAAAACTTTAATTAAAAAGGCGATTTATTCAATAAATATATAAAAGTATTTAATTCATAATAATTTTTTTTTGTAATTTCTAAGAGAAAATATTATCAAATCTGCTCTGATTGGTAGATAGTAAATCAAAAAAATCAAAGCTTACCGTTGTTACATTCGATGTGTGGATTTCCGGTGTATCCCGGGGCACAAGAGCACAGAGCTTGATGATAAATGGAATTGCATTGCGCGTTAACGCCACACATATCCACTCTGCATGCCTCAATACAAGATCCTCGAATACATTTCTCTCTATCACTACAATCAATATCAACATGGCATTGTGGTTTATCTTGGAATATGGCCTTGCATCTTCCATTATTATCAATGAATGTGTCAGGTGGGCATTGACACATCACAGTCCTAAGAGGCAACGTATCAAGCACCCTACATTCCTGATCTATGCTGCAGATGTTGTTGACAGCGCATGGATTTTGGCAATGAGCATTGATACAGGCATATTGAGAAGGACATTCGGCGTCAGATCTGCATTCGGGTTCTGGTTGTCTGGGTGAAGTGCATTCAATGAATGGATTTCCAGTTGTTCCGGCGGGACAGTTACATTTAGGTTGATGGTTACGTCCTATACAGGTTGCAGTATCTGCGCAGGATTCGTCGTCACAAACTGGCCTGCAGACGCGATTCAATCGATCGCAGGCTTCATGATCGGCGCAATCTTCATTATATTGACAAACTCCAGCAATACATGATACCAGTGGATTTCCTTGAGTTCCGGCAGGACATAAACATTTAGAACGATGGGATTGTACAACGCATTCAGCTCCACGTCCACAACTTGTAGTTGCGCATGGATTTTGGCAATTTTCACTAACGCAAGCCTTATCATAAGGACAATCATTGTCCACTTTGCATTCCGCTGTAATGCAAAAACATTAAATGTTTGTCAAAAATAATCCATTTTATAATTAACTTACGTTTGTAACATAAAACTTGTGGATTTCCTCCCCAACCATCAGGACATTTACATGTAGGACGGTGTTGGATTGTTCTGCAGTTGGCATTATTGCCGCAAGGATTGGCAATTGAGCATGGATCTTGACAGCGTTGGTTAATACAAGCGCGGTCACTGGCACAGTCAGAATCTGATGTACATTCTGGTTTGCTTTGCGGTACTAAAATGAAATAAATGAAAACTGCATGCAATTATTAAAATATTATTATTATTACATTGGCTGCATTTGATGAATGGGTCTCCAACTAATCCGGATGGGCATCTACATACAGCCTTGTGGTTGGTGGGTGAACATTCGGCTGTTAAAGCGCATGGATTGGCAACTGCACATGGATTTACGCATTGCCTATTCAGGCAAGCTTCACTCAACGGGCAATCATCACTAGATTTACATCCGGGCTCATCTTGTGGTGCTAAAGAAAAATATAATTACTATTTGTGCAAAAAATCATTGGTACAATTATGTACAATAAAATGTTGCTGATATTTAAGTTAAAGGAATAGGGATTTATATAGGTTTTCCTGAAATAAATATATTAGTTTGATCAAGTAGTTGATCGATTTGCCGATGTAGTTCATACCTAGCTTGCATTCAATGTCCGCGTCCCCTACATAACCAGGCAAGCATAAGCAAGACATGGTACGTAAAGGAAGGGTATCAACAACAGAACATTCGGCATTAATTCCACATGGTTTGGTCTCAATACATGGATTCTTGCAGTTTCCACTGAAGCAAGCCAACCTGCTGGAACAATCGGCATCCATTTTGCATTGAGGTTCTATGACTACGGGTACCAATTCGCAGGAGCTTAATGGATTTCCGTTATAACCTGGCGGACAAGAACACTGTGGTTGATGGTTGGTTACTCTGCAGATTGCTCCGAAACCACAATTGCAAGGATCTTCGCATTTTTCATTGCGGCAGGCCAAATTATACGGGCATTCTATGTCTGAAGTACATTCTGGTCTTTCACATTTAACTTGTGGATCTCCTCTAAATCTTTCAGGGCAATAGCAGCGAGCTCTATGATTGGAATCTGCTCGACATTGCGCATTGATACCGCATTGAGTGTAACTGCAAGGATCAACGCATTCGCGATTAACGCAGGCTTGAATTGCTGGGCAATCTGAATCCGATCTACATCCAACTAAAATTAAATTCATTAAAACAATTCTACACGACATTATATAAATATTTACTTTCGTAACAAGCGCTTTGCGCATTTCCAGTGAAACCATCTCTGCAAATGCAAACTGGTCGATGTACTTGCACGCGACAATCTGCATTTATTCCGCAGATATTTGGACTTTCCACACATGGATTTCTGCATTGTTGATTGATACAGGCCTTATCGTTGGTGCAATCGGAATCTTGTATACATTCGGGTTTTGGTACTGCAATAAAATATTTAGATTGTTTTTTTTTTAAATCACAAGGGACTTACTTTCAACTTGTTGGATTCTACATTGAATTTCAGGTGAACCGACATAACCAGCAGGGCATGTGCAAATAGCCTTGTGATTGATGGCTTGGCATAATGCATTAAGACCACATGCATCTCTGCAAGGATCTCTACATTTCTGACCGTAACATGCTTTATCGCGTGGACAATCTTGATTGATAACACATTCCGGATAGATACATGAAGCGGCGTTGTTTATTACTCGGCATTCTCCATTAAAGCGACAAGGTGATGGATTACATGGATCTACTGGTGGAGCCGGTTGTTCTTTGCATAAAGTAAATGGATCTCCTAATAATGGTGGTGGGCAACTGCAAACTGGGCTATGGTTGATGACATGACAAATAGCTCCAAATCCGCAAACACCTGGACAGGGATCTATGCATTTCATATTAGCACATGCTTTATTGCGCGGACAATCGGCGCTTATGGTACATTCAGGGCGACAACCACCAGCTGTTGGTGATCCGAAGAAACCAGGTAGACATTCGCATATGGCATTTTGACCAGATGCTCTGCATATGGTATTAATTCCGCAAGGTGAAGGATGGCACGGATCAACATCGGGTTCTAAAATTCGAAATGAAAGTTTTTTTTGCTTTCAATTTGGTTGATAATAAATTACCTCTTTGTAGAATGTAACATTGTCTGAATGCATCACCGGTATAACCTTGAGGGCAAGTACAGACTGGAATGTGATTGGTGACATCGCATATGGCATTTACTCCACAAGTACCGGGACATGGGTCTTGACACTTATTTCGTATGCAAGCCCTATTCATTGGGCAATCAGAATTAGCCACACATTCCGGTCTACAAGCCTGGTAAGGATTTCCATGATATTCTGGTATGCATTCGCAAACTGCGTAATCGTTTTCTGCACGACAGCGTGCATTAGATCCGCATGGTGATGGGTAACAAGGATCTCTCTTGTCTACTGGTGGCGGTGGTGGTGGCGCTAATAAAAAATACATTTAGCATACATTTTACACAATTAATAAATTCAAGAAACATAGAAATAAAGAGAGTTGTTGAGCTACTAGACATGCACAAAAAGAAAGAAAAAAGAAATAATTTGCTTGTGGTAACAACAACATTGCTTTATTCATCTTGTTGATTTGCTTACGTGGAGTTGGACGACATGCTGTGAATGGATCTCCTATGTAATTGGCAACGCATACGCAATTGGGTACATGATGGATGACATGGCAGTCCGCATTTAATCCGCAAGAACCGGGACAAGGATCGCGACATTTCTGGTTGATACAAGCCAGATTAGTGGGGCATTCGCTGTTAGCTACACATTCGGGTCTGCATTGTGGCGGAGTTCCGATATATGTGGGCAAACACGTGCAGGTATATTGTAAATTATCTGGGTGCGCTTCGCATTTAGCGTTTAGTCCGCATGGGGAGGGGTAGCAAGGGTCGGATGGTATATCCACTGGTCTTGGTCTTTCTTCCGCTTTAATTTAAATATATTAAATTAAAATTGTTTTTAAAGTTTTTGACATTTCTTACGTATAGGATGGCATCTTATAAATGGATCGCCTGTGTATCTCTGAGGACAACTGCATATTGGATTATGATTGACAACCTGGCAATGCGCACCAATTCCGCAAGTACCGGGACAGGGATTGATACATTTTTGGTTGACGCAAGCTTCATTTAGAGAGCATTCTGAGCTAGTAACGCATTCCGGTCTACAAGTTGGAGGGGCACCAATATAGCCAGTTATGCAACTGCATACGGCTTGGCCGTTAATTTGGCGGCATTGGCTGTTTGGACCGCAAGGTGATGGATTGCAAGGATCAATTGGAGGGGGTGCTAAAACATTAAATTGTAATTGGCCATTCTTTATCAAATAAATGATTAGCTTACCCTCAATCTTCCTACAAACAAAGAATGGATCACCGGTATAACCTTCAATGCAACTGCAGGATGGATTATGGTTTATAACAGAGCATTGTGCATTTTGTCCGCAAATTCCGATACATGGGTCTTTACATTTATTTTGAACGCAAGCCAGATTACGGCTGCAATCGCTATTGAGAACGCATTCCGGTCTACAACCGCGGTATGGATCTCCAAAGTATTCCACCAAACAAGTACAAATTCCATTATTACATTGAGCATTTGGCCCACAAGGTGATGGATTGCAAGGATCGCTTACAGCTAAAATAGTTTTAGATTACATAAGATTGTTTATGAGGAGTATTAAAAATATATTACGTGTGGGCGGTGGTGGTGGTTTTGGATAGCAATTTGTAAATGGATCGCCTGTATATCCTTCGGGACAAGTACATATTGGTGTATGGTTTATAACATTGCAGCGAGCATAAGCACCACATGATCCAGGGCATGGATCTCTACATTTCTCACGCATACAAGCCAAATTGCTACTACATTCGGCATTAATTGTGCATTCAGGTCTACAATTTGGTGGATTTCCTATATAATTGGGTAAGCATGAACAGGATGGAGAACCATTGAAATCTCTACATTGTGAATAAGGGCCGCATGGTGATGGCACGCAAGGATTAACAATAACAACTTTAGGTGGATCTTGTAGCGGAGCTAAAATTTCAAACAAATAATTTTTTGTTGAACTTATATGCGGTATAATTTTACGTGGAATAGGATAACATCTGGTAAATGGATCTCCAGTATGTCCATTTTGACATGAACATATTGGACTATGATTTATCACTTCACAACGGGCATTCAATCCGCATGTTCCTGGACATGGATCAATACATTTGCGATTGACGCAAGCTTGGGTAAGAGGACATTCTGAGCTTGTAACACATTCTGGTCTACAACCTGGTGGACTGCCTACAAATTCGGGCAAACAAGAACAAACCGCCTGTCCGTTAACTTCCCTACATTGACTGTTTGGTCCGCAAGGTGATGGATGGCATGGGTTTCTAGGTGGTTCTACTACTACAGCTGCAATATAATAAAATAATAATTTTGTTTTATTTATATAATTAATTAAATTACGTTCTGGTGGCAAATTGCAGTATCTGAATGGGTCACCAGTATAACCAGCTCTGCAAGTGCACGATGGCAAGTGGTTTATGACGTGACATTCTGCATTCTGTCCACACGTTCCAGGGCATGGATCTTTACATTTATTATTTACACAGGCTTTATTGGATGGACAATCTGTATTTAGTACACATTCAGGTCTGCAACCTTCATACGGATTTCCTATATATTCAGGTATGCAAACGCAAGCGCCTGCATTGTTGCGTTCTTTGCATATAGCATTAGCACCACATGGTGATGGGAAGCATGGGTTCGTACTTTCTACAGGTCTTGGAATTGAGACTGAAATAATACATTCAGAGAACTGATTATCAAGAATACAAAATTGCTTACTTTCTGGGATAACGCAGCGTCTAAATGGATCGCCAGTATGGCCCGAGAAACATACGCATTGCGGCGTGTGGCTTACAACTCTGCACTCGGCATTTTGTCCGCAAGTTCCAGGACATGGATCTTTACATTTTTGATTGATACAAGCCAAATGATTAGCACACTCAGAATTACTGACGCATTCTGGGCGACAATTAGGTGGTGTTCCTATATATTGTGGTACGCATGAACAAGATGGGGCATCATTGACGACTTGGCATATAGAGTTAGGGCCGCATGGTGATGGTGAGCAAAGATTTATAACAATCACTGGTTCTTCTAAAAATTAATTGAATAGTGATTTTGATTTTTATAGTTTTTAATAAGACATACGTATCGGCAGACATCTAATAAATGGATCACCCGTATGGCGGTCAGCGCAAGAACATATCGGGTTGTGGTTAACAACTTGACAGCGTGCATTGAGGCCGCAAGTTCCGGGACAAGGATTGATACATTTCTGATTTACACAGGCTTCATTTAATGAACATTCTGAGCTTGAAACGCATTCCGGTCTGCAAGTTGGAGGGGCACCTATATAACCAGGTACACAAGAACATACTGCTTGGTTATTAATTTCCCTGCATTGACTGTTAGGACCACAAGGTGATGGATTGCAAGGGTGTGGTATTTCCGGTGCTACAAATAAATGAACATTTACCATAAATCCCAGAAATATATCATTCAATACTCACGTGGTATAGGAGTACATAATACAAAAGCATTGCCAGTATGACCGGTTATGCAAGAACACATTGGAATATGGTTTATAACATTGCATTCAGCGTTTTGTCCGCAAGTTCCTGGACATGGATCTTTACATTTATATCTGATACAAGCTTGATTTCGATTGCAATCATTATTGATGACACATTCCGGGCGACATCCTCGGTAAGGGTCACCTTGATATTCAGGCAAACAAGTGCAAATTCCGTTATTACACTGAGCATTTGATCCGCATGGTGATGGATTGCAAGGATCAATTGGGTCATGGATTGCTAAAATATCAATTGTCAAAATAATATTGGCCTAAATTACTGAAATACATTGCGTTTCTCAAACATTTTAGCCATCATTTATGAACTATTTGCTTTAATTCATTATCAATATATTTTTAATTAATTTGACTGTTGACCAATATGGGTTAACTTATTTAGCATTCTAAGAATATGTTATGTTGTGGTCGTTAAAGTTTAAGAAACACAAAATTAATAAATTGATAAAATCTCTTACGTGGTGGTGGTGGTTTTGGATAGCAATTATTAAATGGATCTCCGGTATAGCCTGTAGGGCAAGTGCAAATTGGAGTATAATTGATAACATTGCATTGAGCATTAGCTCCACAAGATCCTGGGCATGGGTCTCTACATTTCTCCCTCATGCAAGCTAAATTGCTGCTACATTCAGGATTAATTGTACATTCGGGTCTACAATTTGGTGGGCTACCGATGTAATTGGCCAAGCAAGAACATGATGGATTTCCGTTGATATTACTACATTGAGAATAAGGTCCGCAGGGTGATGGGACGCAAGGATTAACTTCAATTATTGGTCTTGGCGGATCTTGCAATGGTGCTAAAATCATGAAAATCAATTTCCATTCAAATTGAAATAGACGCAATCTTACGTGGAATTGGATAGCACCTTGTGAAAGGATCTCCGGTATAGCCATTATTGCATGAACAAATCGGACTGTGGTTTAACACTTCACATCTTGTATTTAAACCGCAAGTTCCGGGACAAGGATCAATACATTTTTGATTAATACAAGCTCTATTTAATGGACATTCTGAGCTGACTGTGCATTCTGGCCTACATCCAGGTGGACTACCTATATAAGTAGGCAAGCACGAACATACAGCTTGGCCGTTAACTTCCCTACATTGGCTATTTGGCCCGCATGGGCTAGGTTGGCATGGATTGACTGGATCGTGTACTACGACTGAAATATTTATTAAATAATTATTCTGCCTTACAGAATATCAATAAATCTTACTTTCTGGTGGGGGCAAATTGCAATACCTAAATGGATCTCCGGTATAGCCTGGTCTACAAACACATGATGGTAAATGGTTAATGACTTGACAATCCGCATTTTGTCCACATGTTCCTGGACATGGATCTTTACACTTGTTATTAATACAAGCCTTATTGGACGGACAATCCGTGTTGAGAACGCATTCAGGTCTACATCCTTCGTAAGGATTGCCTATATATTCCGGTAAACACACGCACGAACCAGCTCCACTACGTTCCTGGCATACAGCATTAGTTCCACATGGAGATGGGAAACATGGATTTATATGTTCAACTGGTTTTGGTGCTAAAATAATATCATTGAATACTGCAAAACTTTCAAAAAGCAGATTTAATTTACCTTCAATGACATTGCAACGACTAAATGGATCTCCAAAGTAACCAATATTGCAAACACAATTGGGAGTATGGCTGACAACTCTGCATTCAGCATTGACACCACAAGTGCCTGGACATGGATCTTTACATTTTTGATTAATGCAAGCCAAATGATTGGCGCATTCTGAATTGCTCACACATTCCGGGCGACAATTTGGTGGTGCACCGATAAATTCCGGCAAGCAAGAGCACGAGTGATGTTCATTTATAACTCTGCAAATTGCGTTAGGACCACAAGGTGATGGTTGGCATGGGTCTTTTACAATTACAGGTTCATCCACTAAAATAAGATTTTGATTGATTGTCTCATTTTCGTCATTTTTAATAGTTAACTTACATATTTCAATGCATCTGGTGAAAGGATCGCCGGTAAATCTCGGTGGGCAGCTACAAATTGGATTGTGATTTACAACTTGGCACAAAGCACCAATTCCACAAGTACCGGGACATGGATTTATACATTTTTGATTAACGCAAGCTTCATTTAGAGAACATTCTGAGCTGGTAACGCATTCGGGTCTACAAGTTGGTGGAGCACCAATATATCCCGGCACGCAAGAACATACAGCTTGATTATTGATCTCTCTGCATTGACTGTTTGGTCCGCAAGGTGAAGGGTGGCATGGATTTGTTTTAATAGGTTCTTGAACTGGATGACAAGCAACGAATGCGTTTCCTGTATACTTGGGCAGGCACGAACACATTGGAATATGGTTAACAACATTGCATTCAGCGTTTTGTCCGCAGGTACCTGGACATGGATCTTTGCACTTATTTCGAATACAAGCTTGGTTACGATTACAATCACTATTAAGTACACATTCGGGCCTACATCCTCTATATGGATCTCCTTGATATTCAGGCAAACAAGTACAAACTCCATCTCTACATTGCGCATTAGCACCACATGGTGAGGGATTGCAAGGATCAACAATTACCGGTTCTATTGCTAAAATTGCATGGCTTTAAAATGGCTATTATGTTAATATAAAACAATCTTACGTGGTGGTGGTTTGGGGTGGCAACTTGTGAATGGATCACCTGTATAACCATCTGGGCAAGTACATATTGGAGTATGATTAATCACATTACATTGCGCATTGGTGCCACATGATCCCGGGCATGGGTCTCTACATTTCTCTCTCATGCAAGCTAAAATGCTGCTGCATTCCGAATTAATTGTGCATTCGGGTCTACAGTTTGGTGGACTACCTATGTAGGTATTTAAACAAGAACAGGAAGGAGAACCTCCTATATCTCTACATTGTGAAAATGGACCACATGGTGATGGTACGCAAGGATCTACAAAGACAGGCTTTGGAGGATCTGCTAATGGCGCTATAAAAGTTTAACATATTAGATGGATTAAATAACATGTTTTAATTGCGAATCTTACGTGGAATCGGATAGCACCTAGTAAATGGATCTCCTGTATGACCATTAACACAAGAGCAAATTGGGCTGTGATTTATAACTTGGCAATTTGCATTCAATCCGCATGTTCCTGGGCATGGGTCCGTACATTTGCGATTTACGCAAGCTTGTGTAAGAGGGCATTCTGAACTTGTAACGCATTCAGGTCTACAACCTGGTGGACTACCAACAAATTCAGGCAAACAAGAACAAACAGCTTGTCCATTAACTTCTCTACATTGACTGTTTGGGCCGCAAGGGCTTGGATGGCATGGATTAACAGGGTCGTGTTGGACAGCTAAAATATGTGGGCAATTAAAACAATACTCATCAGCCGATATAAGTAAATGCTTACAACAACTTTAAATTAAATTAATTTTTTTTAACTGTTCTATACATATTTTTAAGAGCAAATTATTTATGAACAATGAAATTTTTTGAGGGCAAGGCAATAGGCCAAAATAGTTTTTTTCAACAAAACTAATTTAATATAACTTTAACGACAAACAAATACTAATTTTTTGCCTTGATACAATTTCCTTTTGTTATGTGTTTCTGATTTTTTTAACATCAATAACAGTATAAAATTTGAATAATATAACTGGAGTAGCATACAATTTGTAATAGTCACAATAATATAATAAAAATAGTATCAATTAATTAATTTTAAAATACGCAAAAAGTTTCACAACGTTTTTTATTTAATGTTTGTTTCGTAATGTTTTATAAATATTTCAATCACAAAGCTACGCACACATTCTTAATGTGTATTTTATTTAAATATTTCTTAAATATTTTTTTTAAATGTTGACTTGAATCGGTTATTTTTCTGATGTGTTTTTAAATACATTTTGCTAGTAAATTTTAGCATTTCATATTACATACAGGAAACAAAAATTAATTTAAAAAAATCCTTACGTTCTGGTGGAGGTAAATTGCAATATCTGAATGGATCTCCAGTATATCCAGCTCTGCATGTGCATGAAGGTAAGTGGTTGATAACTTGACAATCAGCATTTTGTCCGCAAGTACCTGGACATGGATCTCTACACTTATTGCTCATGCAGGCCTTATTGCTGGGACAATCCGAATTTAATGTACATTCGGGGCGACATCCTTCATATGGATTTCCAATATATTCAGGCAAACAAATGCAAGCACCTGCTCCGTTTTGTTCTCTACATTGTGCGTTTGCACCACAAGGTGAGGGTATACAAGGCGTTGCTGGTTCGGGGACTATTACTGGTTCTACTTTAACATGGCACTGGACGAATGGGTTACCTTCATGGCCTGCTATGCAAACGCAGTTAGGTGTATGACTGACTACTCTGCATTCGGCATTGTGGCCACAGGTTCCTGGACAGGGATCTTTACATTTTTGGTTTATGCAAGCTAAATGACTAGAACATTCACTATTACTAACGCATTCGGGCCTACAGTTCGGCGGGGAACTTATGAATCCTGGTAGGCACGAACAAGAGGGACTATCACCTATTACTTTACATTGAGCATTGGGGCCACATGGTGATGGCTGGCAAGGATTTATCACTTCTACAGGATCATCTCCTATAATGAACCGCAATATAATAAAACGATTAACTGATGTTTATAATCTTACTTATTGGAAGACACCTCGTGAAAGGATCTCCAGTATGTCTGGTTAAACAACTGCAGATTGGGTTGTGGTTTATTACTTGGCAATTTGCATTTATACCGCAGGTACCCGGGCATGGGTTAATACATTTTTGATTTACACAAGCTTCATTTAATGAACATTCGGAGCTAGAAACGCATTCAGGTCTGCACGTTGGTGGGGCACCTATATAACCAGACACGCATGAACATACGGCTTGGCCATTAATTTCCCGACATTGGCTGTTGGGGCCACAAGGTGAAGGATTGCATGGATGGATAATTGCTGGTGCTAAAAATATCAAAGTTTTTGCTTGAACAAAACATTCAATTACATTAGTGCTTACGTGGAATGGGTGTACAAAGAACAAAAGCATTTCCAGTATGACCTTGATTGCAAGAACACATTGGTATATGGTTAACCACATTACATTCAGCATTTTGGCCACAGGTTCCTGGACAAGGATCTTTGCACTTACTCCTGATACAAGCTTGATTTCTATTGCAATCACTATTGAGTACACATTCGGGTCTACAACCTCTATACGGATCACCTTGATATTCAGGCAAACACGTGCATATTCCATCCCTACATTGGGCATTTGCACCACAAGGCGATGGATTGCAAGGGTCAGTAACTACAGGTTCAGGTGCTGAAATGTTACCATTAGTTTTTGAATTCTCAACAAAATCAATATATTACGTGGTGGTGGCTTTGGATGGCAATTAGTGAATGGATCTCCTGTATAACCATCGGGACAAGTGCAAATTGGTGTATGATTGATGACATTACATTGCGCATTAGAGCCGCAGGATCCTGGACATGGATCTTTACATTTTTCTCGAATACAAGCCAAATTGCTGCTGCATTCAGAATTTATGGTGCATTCAGGCCTACAATTTGGAGGGTTTCCTATATAATTGGCCAAACAAGAACAAGATGGTGAACCTCCTATATCTCTGCATTGAGAGAAAGGACCGCAAGGTGAAGGTACACATGGGTTTATAATAAGCGGTCTGGGAGGATCTTGTTGTGGTGCTAAAATATAACAAAATTGATATGATGCATTTTGAAAAGGTTTGCAAGAAGTTTTACGTGGTATAGGGTAACATCTTGTAAATGGATCTCCAGTATGGCCAGATTGGCAAGAGCATATTGGATTATGATTGATAACTTCACAGCGAGCATTTAATCCGCAAGTTCCGGGGCAAGGATCGGTACATTTTTGATTTACACATGCTCTATTTAATGGACATTCAGAGCTCACAGTACATTCAGGTCTACAACCAGGTGGACTACCGATATATGTTGGCAAACATGAACAAACGGCTTGACCATTAACTTCTCTACATTGGCTATTCGGACCACAGGGTGATGGATGGCATGGATTAACGGGATCTTTTTGTATTGCTAAAATATTTCAAAAATAAACAGAGTACCTAAAATGGTTTAAACTAGCTTACGTTCTGGTGGTGGTAAATTGCAATATCTGAATGGATCACCGGTATAACCAGGTCTGCATATGCAAGATGGTAAATGATTGATAACTTGACAGTCGGCATTTTGACCGCAGGTTCCTGGACACGGGTCTTTGCATTTATTATTCATGCAGGCTTTGTTGGAAGGGCAATCCGAGTTTAGAGTACACTCAGGTCGGCAACCTTCATAAGGATTTCCTACATATTCAGGTATACAGGA